>WEKX01023400.1:16614-36662 GCA_013390025.1 Pitta sordida
GCCAGGTTTGGATAAGAACTCTCAATCCCAAACTCTAAATATCAAATCCGCCTTTATCCGGAGTCCCGGTGTGCCGCTGAGCCGGTCCCGCTCCGCACCCCGAGACACCCGAGCAGGCGGTCGGGCTTACTGACTGGCACAGCATCTTCAGCCCAAGCTGTGTACTACAGGGGAACCCCTTCCCCCCCCCAAACCTTCTTAAAAAACACAACCCCCTGAAACTCACAAATAGAAGCAAAAAAAACCCCCAAACCAGACAGACAGATGGAAACAAACTGGATGGAACTTCATCAAGGATCTGGGACAGAGAAGTTGTTTACTGCGAGCTAAGTTGGACAGGTAACATGCTGTATCAGTAAACACGCTGTTAAGGAAAGGAGTGTAGGAGAAGAGAAATAACTTGGAAAGATGAAAATCGCACATGTGCTTCTGATGACCCCATCAGATGGGAAGTCCTCCTGGAAATACATATTTGAAACAGCCAGGAAAAACAAACATGCCTTTTATAGACTTGCCTGTCCCGCCATGAAAAATGCAAACCTCGGTACGGTGCTTGTGTACCCAGGGGGTGGGAGGGAGGAAGGGGGAATAGATTTTGTAAAGAATCTGATGAAAGCTACCTTCATCAGGAACATTCATTTACGCTGCCCTGCTCGCCAAAAATAGGCTGCAGCGTGGAAATCGAGGCAGCAGATAGAACTAACGCGTGTGAAACGGGCATCTGAATATAAAAAGTGATAGTCAGGAGCTCGTCTGGGTGTCAACCTAGGAAAGACTGGCTGGCAACAGGGAGGAAGGAAAAAAATCGGAGTATATGAAGAGTTAGAAAGCAGAACTTTATAAAGCCTACACTTTCCTGCAAAGTTGAACAAAGTGCAGTGAATCGTATTGCAAGAGAGATTTCTACACGTGCGGGAGTTTGGTTACGAAGAGAGGTACTCCCAACCACGCCGTTCCAAACCTCGGGTTTAGATGCAGTTGTGCTGGAGGTCTTGGGAAAGAGCAGAGAACTTGATCAGGGAGCCCTTTAGCAATAGAGATTTCATCGTTCCTGCCCCACATACCCCGACCACCCTGTCCACGGGGCCGAACACAGCACAGCCGGGCTCCGAGAGGACATCTGGTCTCGCTCCCCGCCTTCCTTCCCTTTCCTTCCCACCTCCTCCAGAAGGTAGGCATCTGTTGTCCCCGCTGCAGGCTTTTGCCCTGTGCTTTGGAAACTCCAGCGGCAGGTGCGGGGAGAAGTGGCCACCTCGGCAGCGGACGGACCCGCGGGGACACGCAGTCCTCCTCAAGGGGGTGGCGAGGGTGCATGGCCAGTCCGTGAGACATCTGTCCCTGTACACCTGGCGGGGCTGCTGCGAGGGTGGCAGGTGATCGAACACCCCTGGTTCAGTGGGATGCGTTTAATCGGAAGAGGCTAAATATCGTCCCCGTGTTGTCACCGGAGAGCTGCCTGATGGAGGCAAGCGTTACCACAGACCGAGCTGGTAACATTCCCGGGGAAGGCCCGTCCCGACAACCGTGCAGGGCCGAACTGAGACCCCTCGTCCATTTACCCCGGCGCCATGGGACCTAGCGGCCGCAGGGGGCTGTCTGTTCCGCGGCAGACGGAGCCGCCCCATCGTAGGGAAGTGGCTCTTTCCCACCATCAGGGCACGCACGGCAGCCGGGTAATCTGTGCCCTGCAGAGCGCTCCTCCCGGTCCGCTCCGATCCACCGCCCTCCGCCAAAGACAGCGGAGTGGGACAAGGGCACGGCCCTCCCTGGGGACAGGGGCTGTTGAAGGGAGGAATGGGGCTCCCAGACTGCTGCGAGGCCAGGGACGGGTGGGTTCCTCTCCGTAACCTTATCCATGAGCCCAGTAGCTGCCGGGGGCGAGGATCCGCACTTGAACGCACCACGCAGCGAGCGAGGCCGCGGCTGGAGCTGGGGAAGGGAGTAGACATTGAAAAACTAAGTAACATCTTAGGACATCATTCTTAAGAGCGTGCCGAGCGCACACCCAACAAAAACATCAACAACTGGAAAATCAGGGTTGTTTGGAAACCTCACGGAACCAAGGGAAACCAGACATGGGGCAGGGAGGTGTTGGCAGTGAGTCGTGGGACGCGGAGCCGGGCGCCCCATAGGTTGTCGTGGCGAGAGCGACGTGGCGTTGGGCTTCGTCCCTGAGTACCTCATCTCGTTGCTTTCCCAAATTGGGAGGGCAGAGATGGACGATCCCACCTCAACCAATGCGGCCAGAGGCAAGAGGCGACGCTGGCTGACACCGGGCTCTGCAGTTGCTAGTGTGTGACCTCCCTGCGTGCCCAGAAAATGCTTTCTGCCTCATAGGTGCGGCAAATCCCCCACGGTGCGGTGGCTCTGCAGGGTAATTTCGGTCGCAAAAAAGCCCCAGATCCCTTTTAGTTTAGAGAGGTCTTTTTTGTGTTATTTTTTGGAGGATAGGTTTTTCGGGTTGGTTTTTTTTTCGGGCGAGGCCAGCACAGCCAAGTATAGGTGCTTCCCATCTATACAGTATTACGCTGAGATTTGATATTTATTACATACTACTATTACTACTAGTCTCCGAGATGCCGTCCCCGCCGAGGATCTCCGGAGGTGGAGGGCAGCCAGTCGCTCTCCCATAGTTACTATAAATTGGATGTGTTTATTACCTCGGCTAGCGCCGGCTGGGAAGGGGCCGCGGAGACCAGTCTCTCGCTCCACATTGTCCTACTGAGACACCAACGCTGAGCCTGGTCCAGAGGCACAAGCTCCCCAGCCTGCCTCTCACCCTTGTCACTCTTCGAGGTCACTGAATGTCCCCGCCATCGGCCCCCAGGGTTGCGTTTCGGGGGGATCCTAGCCCCCGGTAAGTGCTCAGCGGCGCATCGGTTCCCCCTCTCCAGGGTCGGCGCTGGTTGTATGGGCTCGCTGGAGCCGGGACAGCCCTGAGAGACGCAAAGGGCGGCTTTGGGGTTAGCCTGCTGCCTACTCGCTCGCTTGGCGTGCGTTGCCATTTCGATGGTATCTCCCTGTTGGAAGCATTTTATGGCTGGGGGAAATCTAATCCGGTGAAGAGAAAGGAAGAGAATACTGTTGGCATTGAATGAACTCCGTGTGGTAATTTTCGGGCAAATGTGCGAGTTTCCATGCCAAAGCAAAGTGTTTTCTCGTCGGGTCTGCTTATACTCTGAAGGGAGGCGAAGACACCATTTAAGAAATCCAGCTGGTTGCAAATCATACATTTAATCTCTCAGCTGGAATGATTTAATGGATCAGTATCGAGTAACAGTCCTGGAAAAGTAGCCTCCTAAAAAAACAGAGATAAATCCTGATTGAATAATAGTAAATGAAAACCGTGGATTACAGTGACTGCAAGACAGTATTTTCTTTGCAGTTCTCGAAAGATGCCTGCTCAGAGGAGCCAATCGAGCCGACAAAGCCCCGCATGCCATTTTGATGTTGGGAGGGGGCAGGTCCTGGCAGCTGCTGTGCCCGCCCTGGTACAGGTTCTCCCCTCACTCTTCAAGCAATGGGCACCTTTGAAATTACTTGTCTGCTGTGCAAGCAACAGACAAGCTCCATCCCCGGTGCTCCGTGGCCAGGCCAGAGGCTGGTCTGAGGAGGGGGCATCGGCAGGGGCTCCCCACGAGCTGGCACCGCCAGCCCAGAGCCACGGCGGCGGCCTTGCCGCAACCCACCCATCTGCCTTGGGCGAACCCAGGGGGCCCGCCGGGAATTTTCTTTTTTTCGGTAGGGAAGGCGCAGGCACGGGGAAAGGAACTGTTCACGACAGGAAAAGTGGCATTTTCCCTCCAAATGTGAAAACAAGAGAACCCGAACACTGCCTCCCTCTGTCATTTTGGGACGTGTGAGCGCTGGAAGCGATAGCGGGGTGATGCGGGCAGACATGGAGCGCTGGGGACCTCCCGTCACTCCGCGGTACCTCTGCCGAGGGGGCCGCGGTGGTCGCTGAGGCGATGGGGGCCCCTCCGGCGGCCCGGGCTCCAGGGGCTCTTTTAACCCTCCTGTCGCTGCAGCTTTAACAGGGGTCCAGCAACTTGGGCAAAGCCGTCAGTGAAGGGAGGGTCGCGGCCGGGAGTGTAAAAGCACTTGACTCGCTTTTCCCAGCCGAGGAGAAGGTCATTACCGCGTCTAATTAAAAGCAGTTCCTCGGCGGGGCAGGTGCTTCCCCCCCTGCAGCGGCCCCGGGAGCTGCGCGAAAGGGCTCTCGCCAAACCCCTCGGTGCCCATACTCGGGCCTCGCTGGGGCAGGATGGGCTGCCAAGCGGGGCCACGGCCGCTAACCCCAAAAGCACCTCGCTCTGCTTGAGAGCCGGGCGAGGGAAGGGCCGANGCACTAACCCCAAAAGCCCCCGGAGGGCACAACCCTGCACCTCGCTCTGCCTTGAGAGCCGGGCGAGGGAAGGGCCGAATCGGCCGCACACGCCTGGCCGCTCCCCGCACACCCCTGGGCGCTGCCCCCGCTGCCCCCGCGTCTTCCCGTCTCCCGTCGCCTCCGGGTGGGTACTGGAGTACCGGAGGAGCTGTCCTTCCCCGTCCGTCGGCAGCGTGAGGCTGGGGGGTTATTTTTTTTTTTTTTTTAATAAAATAAATAAATCATCCTCTTCGTAGCTCGGAGAACCAAGACTTTTAGGGGGAGAGGTAGATTTGCTCTCAGGTCTCCCAGTATTTCGTGTTACCGACCGCGAGGCACCGTCGGTGAGCTTCCCTGCTGGGGGCTGCGAGGGGCCACAACTCGGAGGGAGGGGACCCACATTTTTGCTTTAGGTTATTTTACAAAGATGAGAGTGTGGCGAGGGCAGCGGGGAGGGGCTGGCTCTGGCTCGGCCCGGCCGAGCAGCATCGCCCTTATAAGGAATATAACTCAAGGGCGAGTGTCGTCAGCGCGGCATTAGCACATTTTTGTCATTAAATGTACTTGAGGAGTAATAGTTGTTTATATTGACAGGGCATTCTTGAACGCAAACCACATGCTATGTCAACCCTAGATGAGTGTGGAGCCGGTGAAAGTCCGCACTTACCGAGGACAGTTTTGGTGACAAGGATAGTTTGAGCCGAAACCAGTTTAGTCTGGTGTCAGCTATTCATAGAGATGGTGCTTGTACATGATGATCTCTGTGGTCTTTTCCAACCTTACTGATCCTGTGAAAATCTAAAAGAAGTGAAAAAAATGGACATAGAGAAAATCTCAGAAAGCGCTGCGAGTCTTAATCTATTTTCTTCTTTGTTCACATAATAGTGAACACAATTTCAGCCTCTTCCTAAAAATATTACTGTACGTGTACACTGTATATTAATCTAAATATAATTTGAATATGACTTCGTTTCACAAGACCTCTCCAAAACTTTTCAATCATTTCATTGTCTTACTACGTTTTTACATAGAAAGGTTGTTAAAATTTTAATTTATTTTTCTGCGGGCAATACGGGCTTTGACAAATGAATATTTTGTTTTCTACTAATACTTTTCATATTGTCTTCAAACTTACTAGTACAAACCTTTGAAAACGTCTCCACCTGCCTGGTCCCTTCAAATACCAGTTACTAATACCCAGCTAATTTCTGTGAGAAAATATAAACAAAACAGCGATTCTGAAAAATGGTCATCTGCACCAAGAAAACAGTTCATCTTAATTCTGAAGGACTCAAAGGTGCTATTTAATGTATCACTTTCAATCTATACAACCTTTATGATTACTTTTCCTATTAAGTGATTTATGTACAACAAACACGTAAGCAGACACATATACAATTTCTACGCAGGTACAATATGCTTTAAAACATAGATTCATGGGTGCTTAATGTTATTAATAATAGCATAGCTACAGAAATTCAAATAATAAATTCTTTCTAAAGCTTTTGAAAAGGATTTATGTTTTTTCCTTGATTTGATTTTCAGCCAAGACCTAAAGCCTGGCCCTGTTCTTTTTGAAGACAGTGGCAAAGTTCCCACCTACACCCCAAGGAGCTGTGAAGTCATTCAGAGTTTTTCCATGGACTTTGGATCAAGCCCATGGCATGAGTCAATTTAAGAAGTTATTAATTCTCTCTCACAGAAATTCACATTGCATTTGCTTAGATAACTGAATCTCGAGGATTTTTTCCACCCTTATATTCTAGGATCCTAAATGAAGAAATCCTTTAGTGAAAGTTTCCTTGACATGACTCCAACTGTCCCAGCCCCCACCAATAACCTACAGTTTGGCAGTGCTCTAGGTGGCATTCTTTTTGTCACTGCTCACCTTCTGACCTGTCTTCCCCGTAATACTCCAGCAAATGTATCTTTTTTATGAGAGGAGAACCAAGAGATTCTGGAAAAGGGAACGCAGGGAATCAGTGGAACCCCAACAGCAGCACCAGACACAGGAATGATATGAAAAGAAAGACCAACTCACATTCTTTATTTTTGGCAGTAACTCCTCGGCAATCTCCTCAGCCTCCCTTCAGTGAATGTGCCCCAGGATAAGTGATTTCACATGAGTAGGAATGGCTTTAATGCATTTCACTAGTTACAGAGAACTCACCCAGCCCTTGCTGCTCACCATCCATTGAAAGGAAAGGGTCAGTGTCTCTTTGGACACAGTCTTTCTGGAAGAGCAGGCTGCTTGAGCAGATTTTGGCAACAAAACCAGCTGAGCAGGCTGTTTGAGTAGGTTTTGGTAACAAAAACAGCTGGCTGACCGAGTCATTTACAACAAGATCCTCCAAGGACAACAATGCCCGCAAGCCTTGCGCCCACCGCCAGGCAGTGACAGGCGCTACATGGAGGATGACAGGGCCCGGTCCTGCAGCCTGGCTGCCCCCGGGTGGTCCTCGGCAGCTGTTGCATGTTCCTATCTGCCGTACCTATCTCTCTCCTCTCAGCCAGCATCAGCAGGAGGGAAAGGTGAGCCTCTGGTTGCGCTTCCAGCTTGCTGTCAGTCTGTGCTACGTGTAGTTTGGCGGGACCCCAGAGCCCGCCTGGGAATCTTCAGATCACATCTGTGTTTGATTATATCTGTTTGGAGCATCTGTTTATGTCTATCTGTGGCATTATAAAGCAATCTCTGAGGCCTGTTCTGTTATGTCATGCAGAAACGAAATGGTGTCAGTGAGTCAGCGCAGCAGCACGGTTGCTGACCCAGCAGTCAGAGGAGCAGCTGAGTGTGTGCAAGCACAGCCCAGCGAGGAGCTGAAATGAGGCAACACGGAGGTGCAAGTAGGTGGCTGGGGTTTATCTACCCAGCACCAGCCAATGGACCCACTACCACCAGCACTCACTGACATCTGCAAAATCTGCTTGCATTCATGTGTGTCAAGAAGAGATACTGGCATAATTAGTGTTTCCTCATTTCTTGCGAATCCCTACTGTCCGTGGAGTGAATAAAGTTGGGTAGGTTGGAAGACTTTGTACAACATTTGTATTTCCTAAATACTGACTTGGAAACATGTGGTTGCTGGTCCCAGTCCTTCCCACTCGGGTGTAAACCATCAGCTCTGCCATCTCCAGCTGGTGCAGCTGTACTGGCTGGGGATGGCTGAGGGGAGGCAGTGAGGGCAGGAGACAGGTAGAGCTAATAGAACCTGGCATTTATTTATGGCATAACAGCAATTAATCTTGCCTTTTAACTTTGAGGCAACTGTATCTATTCTCTGGTTACATTAAACCAGAATCAAAATCACTGCTTTGCATACAAGCAGACCAATGACATTAATATTCCATCAATTTTGTTTTGTAATTCACAGACAAATAAGTTTTATTCACTTTTAATATGGGGTGGAAGGCAATGCTGCTTTTCATCTGTAGTTGCGCTGAAATGTTGGATTTGCCAGTGAAGTGGTTTGGTTGTGAGGGTTTTGTTTACCAGATTCAGGGATCTAAATGACAATTAAAAATAAAAACCAACCAGTGTATTATTTAGCGTGACTTCCTCCATTGAGACTGGCATTGCTGTGACCCCTGAAGAATGCTGCTATTGATTATACAGCTTTGTTTTCTCACACTACAAAGACATAAACCTGTATTTTACCTTTCACTACCATCAACATTCTCTATCACAGTACTGTAATTATGCAGTTTTTTGGATCTAATAGGACATAACATAGTGTACAGTAAGCATTTAATCAGAGCCTGCTCTCACAGAATTCCCAACCACATCATCAAAGAAATAGTGATTGCTGCAGTTTCACTGGCAAAATACTGTCTGTGAGTCAACTCCTGTTTCAATTCCAAGTCTTGCAAATGATGTACATGTTCTCTCAAAGGTCCTCATTTCCTTTCATCTATTGATAGACTTATTCCTCCAGGAAATAAATATGGGCTTTAGGGGAAAGACTGTTTTACCAGTCTCATTTTATTGCATGGAACTTAGAGATTAAAGTCTCCTGTTGTAAGTTTATACTTTATCTTTCAGTGTCATCTGTGATGGAACAGTCCACCTCCAAAATTAGACAGGAGGCACCCATAATGAGCTAAAGAATAGTGTCCAGTGCTCGGATTATGGGTTTTGTTGGCACTCTCTTGAAAGCTATCTAGGTCTTTGTTCTGTGCGTACAGAATTATATTTAACAGTTCTCTGCCTTTACTAGGGAAAAGACACATATCCTGATTTGTCTCCATCAAGGGATAAATCCCCTTAAATGAGTCTTACATTTTATGTGGTGTTTTACATATACATACCTATCTCTTTTCTGTTATATCTCAGGTTGCTTCTGTTGATTTTACCCAAAGTTTTGTCAGTTTGTCCCTATTGCTCAAATACTACTATCCTGAATTTAGCATAACATGGCAGTGGAGTGGGATCACACTCTATGACATAAACAAATATGTAAATCAGTTACCACACCTTGGACTGACACTGTGTTGTAGTGAAGGGCCATATCCACCCTGACATTCATTATCTTCCCTGATTTTTACTATCCATCAATTACTTTTCATATACATCTTTATATCATATTTTTGCTTTTAAAAAATCATATTTGAACAAATATCCATATTCTCAATCATGATTTCTACCCATATTTTAATGTCTTTGCATTCCTTTGTTTCGTTCTCATTTCCGCAACATTTTCTAACCCAGTGTTACTTCAAAGTGTCAGTGGTATGTATTATATTTTCTCTGATGGTTAATGAAGATGTCAAAGATGATACTGCTCTCACCAAATATTATTTTCTTGATTTGATACACTGCTATTAACCTTGATGTTTGTTTTTTTTTCAGAGCCATTGGTGCACCTTTCTAAACTCATGCATGCTCTCAAAATTTTAAAATTAATTTCCAGGTAAGTTTTCACTATGAAACAACCTGATAAAATGCATATATAGTTAATGTACCTCTCTCAGCATCCAGCTTTGTGATTACATAGAAAAATGAATTATGAATTTCCCACATCAGGATTCTTTCTTGACAGCCCTGATGCAACCAGTTTGCACACATAAAATACATCCAATGCTTCCCTGAAATGATGAGATTATTGCATATATGATAAAAAATAAAGACTAATTTTTTAGCCTGGGGTGTGAGGAGTGTTCAGGAAGGATGATGGCAGTGAGAGAATGTTCTCATGTGGAATAATTTATTTATTGCACTCCCAGCCATTACTTTTTCTTTCCTCCCCTCCCCTCTCTTCTTTTCTGTTCTCTCTCTTTTTTTTTTTTTTAATATTATTTACTGGAACAATTTGAACTCGAGAAAGGAACAGCCTTTTGGCTGAATTAATTGTCTTGCCACAGACCACTCCTGGTCATTATTTGTCTTAGAAGATTGAAATCCACTTTAGTACAGTGGTGAGTGTCCCCACCTCTCATGTGGGAGACCAGGCGTTCTACTCCTGCCAGGGAGGCAGTGGTGCCAATTAAGAGTTGGACTTGATGATCCTTGTGGGTCCCTTCCAACTCAGAATATTCTGTGAAATTCTGTGACATTTCAGCATTTTCCCCTCACACGACTAATGTCATATTATGGAAAAGACCCTTGGAGATTCCAGGACAAAAATGTGGGTTGGATGCACATCCATGACAGGTTGCATATAGTCAGAAAGGTGACCTAGAGATGGAAACCTCCTATTCTGATCAAAACTAAGAGGAATTCACAATCAAAATGTTTTTCCATCTGAAAATACAGAATCATCTAACCAAGAAAGGCCAGCTTCCTGGGTAAAGAAGGGCAACAAATTCTTGACAAAGTCTGTATTAAATATTTTTATTTTGTTTGGTGTGTATCTCACCCTGTTCCTCCCAACATTAATGGTTTATATCTTAATGTACTGATTTCAAAATTACGTGGTTCTAAAGATCCCATTTAGAGTAGGCTTCAGTCATCATTCCACAAAAGGGAATAAGACAACTTTCCTGAGAAAGACGGGAGCTCAAAAAGCTCTAGAATAGCACAGTTTCTGCATTGGCAATGAGTGGGGTGTTCATCATTTAGCCACATGGCATAAAGAAGGCTTCAAGCACTAGCTTTAAATATACAGGCAGTACCATCTTAGAAGCATGAGGTGGTCAGCATGGTAATTTGGACAGCTCACAAAATACCATGTTGGCTGTGAGGTATGATAAGTACCTCTCCTCTCGCTCTGAGGAGTTACTCCACCTGAGGTAACCAGGAATCACAGGTTAGAAAGAAGGGAGAAGTGTTGAAGACAAGCAGGGTACCTGCAGAGGAATTGGATGGGCACCCAGGGCTGTGAAATCTAGGCATCAAAAACAGAGTAAATCAAATATTTAATTTGTTTCAACCTGCATGTCACAGTGGAGACATGAATTCTGAAAGTCATATCACAACAAAATGGTCTTCACTTGTACCAAGAACTAATTTCTTCTCCTCTAGCACCTAATTGGTGGCAGTTCCTTGGTTCTCTGTCATCTGTCCAAAACAGATTTAATTTCTCCAGCTTCCACAAAATATAGTAGTCTGCCTGGCATGGTTACAGGTCAGACTGGTCAATGTCCCCTGTTATATGCCTTTTCTGTTTGCCATTTGTGCAGGTGTCTGACTAGCACATCACACTGTCAGGGGGCCTGTGTCACCTAATGCTAGATTTTGTCCCCCTTCTTCACTTCTCCAGGTATGCTAACGAGGGCCACCAGTCTCCAAATCCATTTTAGTCTTTCTAACCTGCAGCTGTGAAGCTGCTCCTCAGTCCATTTCCTTACAGCAGGGCCCTTGTCTAGGTGATGCTGTAGGACGGGGCCACTCGAGTCTGGAGCTACTCCGCTGCTTCTAGTTGTAGCTTTGGGAAGAGCAAACCATTCCCTGGATTCTGGTGCTGGCTGGAGCCATGGCGTTGTCTCCTCCAGAAGACCCCTCCACGCCACGGTGCTGTTTCCTCTTCAGCTCGTTTGACAACTGCTTCCACAGCGCCTGACACGGAATACGTAACACACGGGGGCCTGAAGACGATCCCCTCCGCTGACACCCCCGTCCGTCCCGTCCCGTCCCCTCCGGTCCCGCAGAGGTCGCCGTGACACCCGCGGCCCCGCCCGCGCCCCGCGCGCATCTTGAGCCCGCGGCGCCACCTGCCGGCCGGCTGAGGAACCGCTCCCGCACCATCTCGGCGCCGGCCCCGTCGAGAGGGACCTGTGCACATGAGCTGGTTTGGGCGCTGAGGGAGGAAAAGAGGTGCTTCGAACTGATTTGCAAGCGCTGCTAGAGACGCTAACAAGCTAATGAGACAGACGGCTGCGATCTTAGTATTAGTGGTATTTTAAAGAAATACACTTTGCGGTTCTCATTCTCCCAGTCTATTTCTACAACTCCCTGAAAGGAGGTTACAGTCAGGCGGGGGTCGGTCTCGTCTCTCGGGCAACCGGTGACAGAACAAGAGGACACAGCCTCAAGCTCTGTCAGGGGAGGTTTAGGCTCGATATTAGGAGAAATTCTTCACTGAAAGGGTGATTCGTCACTGTAATGGGCTGCCCGTGGAGGTGGTTGAATCTCTGTCCCTGGAGGTGTTTAAGAATAGGCTGGATGAGGCACTTAGTGCCATGGTTTAGATTGGTGTTTGGGTTGGTGTTGGCTTATAGGTTGGACTTGATGATCTCAAAGGTCTTTTCCAGCCTTGCTAATACAGTGTGATGCTGTGTATTAATAAATCCCAACTTTTTTATACAATGATAGTTTATGACATTTGAAGATCCATTAAAATGTAGTGAAGGTGTTGCATTGCAAACACTCGGTCCCTGTATGACTTAGACACATCAGATTTATATCTGTGGGGAGCTTGCCTGTGACTGGCTCAGGTTCACACATTGCACACGCCAGACATGTCTGCAGTGGGTCTTGGTAGCAGCAGGAGGAAGCTAAAGAAAAAAAAAGATGAAAGTGGCCTAATGGTTCTCATTTCACCTCCTCCAGTTCTATGTTTGCTGACTGAACTGGCTTGGAGTTACTTCTCATTAAAACCAGTGTGAGACTGAAGCCATGGGTTTTCTGGTCCAGTGATGAGATATGAAATGGTTGTAACAGGGGGAATGGAAAATACTGGGGCAAAAGATCTGTTGCCAGCACCACAGTGATGGGAGTTCAAGAGAGAAGACAGGTGGAGCCTTGGAACAGAGAGTGAAGGAGGAGGCAGGAACCGAATGCAGAACATTACCAATTTTCTCAAATGAGAAGCATCAGCTGTTCCAGTCTAGCTAGGTGGTGACTCTCAGGGCTGTGTTTCAAAACACTTTTTTCTTAGGAACATTGTATCAGTCTAAGCCACCCAGTCTGCTGGCCTGGCCTGGACACTGACACATTAAAGATGCTACAGAGAGAGGCAAAAGAGCCCTGTTGTGTCAGTGCCTCATTTCTGTGGCCTAAGCAGTGATTATACCCCCAGAAAAGGGATTTATCCTAATCCATTATAGTAACTATGCATGTGTAGGAGTACTGTCCAGTCTCTGTCTGACATTGTTAGCCACAATTCTAACTTCTCTAGATAACTCATCAGAGTGTAAGGACACTCAGGTTCAGGTCACTTGTCCACACTCCTTTCAGCCCCTCTCCCTATCTTCCCAGCAACAACAGCAAATACATTGTCTGTTGTGCAAAAAGGTGCTGGATTTCCTTTCTATCACTCAGTTTCTATCCAGTGGGTGATGGTTCACATTGTACACTCTGATCTTAAAAGCAGAAACAGATGCTGTTCATGTATATTTCATTGAGCTGACCTGTTATGCAAACCCAGGCATTGACTGATAAAGCTTGCAAATTCCTTTGTCCATAGATTCATGACATGCCCTACATTCTGCCGCCATTCTGCTGTACATCTCAGCTCTTCAGGTTAAAGCAGTTTCTCCTTGAACATGGTAAATGTGACAACTGTTAAAATATGTTACATTATCTGTCGGAGTCATGTGTTCCTTCTTTCTAAATGAGCTTATGTAGCTACAGTTTAAATTTTTTTAAATAATCCATTACCTTCTTAACTGATTAGGTGTTGACATTGATTTCATTTGAGCATGTTGAGGAGGTCTTGTCAGACCTTGTTAAGCTAGAAATGCTTCTGCCACCACTCATACATGACAGCAGCCTCATTTTCTAACTTAATGGCATTGGTTTTATTAGGAATGCATTTGCCATCCTTCATCTGTCCAATCAGAGCTCTATAGCACTTGGCAGAAATTGCAGCAGGGAATATTTCACTACTGTAATGATATGTAGGTCAGTCATACAACACAGTATTTAGCCTCCACTGGGACAGGTACAATGGCACAAAGGCAGCTACTGGAATTTGCTCTTACAGAAGGCAATTTAAATAAAGCTGACTGCACTGTAGCCCAGCTTCCAGAGGTCTTAGGACCTTAGGTGCAGAGCCACAGAAGTCATGACTATCACCACCCTTCTTTCATTAAAGATAGATACATCAAAATACAGTATCTGTGGTGCTGAGCCATGGGAACTGTAAGAGATTACTTTCTTTAGGATCAACCTTATATATCATTCCTTATAAAAGTTTAATCATGACATCTAAATTTTTGGTTCATAGTTTCTTTTCTAAATCTTAAATTGTCAGAGCCCTATGAGATTTCACCTCAGTGGTAAGTGCTCCAGTCCTCTTTAGCAAAGCAACCTTTTAACAGCAAAGACCACACAAGTTTTGCATAAATCTTATGAAAGCAGAGTGAGGTACAGCTTTGAGGATCTGTTGTCCTTTCTCATCTTTTGTGCTGGCATTTGCTTCCCTCCTCACTCCATGCACTCTGAGCTCACCCCAGCCCTAAGGAAAAAGTGGTCATGTAGTTACACAATATTCCTTTAAATATGTGCCAATATAGTCACTCTTAGCAGATGGCCCCAAATACCCTGATGTGCAATAGCAGAAGGAGCAGATTTCCTTTCCATGATCGAAGTTTGACTTAACATCCTTAACAGACAAATAATGGAAGGTCAAAAATATGTAAGAGGTCTTGGACCTTGTTGGTAGATACACAGAAATCATATCAAGTGTAATCATATTGGTAGATCTCAGGTTACCAAATACCCTCCATATTTACAGAAAAATACCCAGAAAATGCTTTGTCTTGATCAAGACACGGTTCAGGAGGGCTGAGTATGCAAGCATCTGGTAGCAGAAGAGCTGAACAGTCACAATTCTCACTAGATTCAGCTAAGACCAGGTAAGACAAAGTGTTACAATGCAAAAATAAAGAATTGTTGCAGTCTCAGCTGATGCAGACTCATGATTGTAGACTTTAAAATCTTGGGTTTCACTTGCCACAAAAGCAAAATAGAGACCATATTTTTGTGTGGAATTCATGTCTCCAAGACCTATTTTGTCCAGCCTATTGTCAAAGCCTGAACAGAGATACAGACTGAAGTAAATATTTTCTATCTCCCTTTCCATACTCAACGCTTTTTCTTCCATTATGTAGCCAGCAGTTTCGTATCTTCATTATAACTGAGAACATGTCTCTTTACAGCTGGTCCCTGTATTGCATCATGCACTAATTAGTGACGTGTTTGGCAAGGAAATGGGTAGAGCTTTCTAACTCCATGGCAATCTAATTCCAAGGAAAATGAACTAGATGACAACACTGTGGCAAGTCACAGAGTACCTGAGAGGAAGTTCAGAAAACCCAAGGCAGGACAGACAAACTTTTCTGCAGTATGAATACTTCTGTTACTCTATTTTAAAAACGTAAGTCTAGATTCTTTGAACTAGACCTTGACTGCCTAGCTCAGAAATGCATTTAAATCCAGAAGAATAAACAGGTTGCCTGGTTTTCAGCAGCACCAGACCCCCAGGGAACCTTGATGTCATGCATCAAAACACCCTATCAGCCTTTGTATATGCTAACAGAGCAGAAAATGGGCAAGAAAGAAAGGGACAAGCAGGAGCCAAGGGCAGACTGGGACTCTGCCCACCCAACTGAGTATTCTTCCTTTAGTGCAGGATTGTCTTTCCTCTTGCCATCCTTCCTGGCCTTGTGACTTTGCATTCCCAGCCATGTAACAAGCTAACTTCTCAGAAGCAAAATGGAGGAATGTGGCATTGGTATGAATGCATGATAAAGTGCAGGTAGATTCTGGGTGTAGAGTCACAACTTTTCAATGTTAATATCCTAAGGATGTTTTCCTTTCTATGAACATGTCCTAACATTAAGATTTAACAATTTCTCTTCTTTTTTTTCTTTTGGTGCTGACATCCCTCTTCATCCGTAATCTCAACAAAGCATTCTAATTGCCAGGCGAATTAAAGAATCTGGTGTCCTGAAGCAGGAAGAGTTTTCAGATATTCTGCTGCTACCCATCTGGCATGTTTTATAATTTGTCTCTTCACAGTTCCCACACAGCACACCAGCTTTCTGGATTGCTATTTAGAGACTCTTACCTCCATTTATTAACTACATTTTTTATTTGACTCATTTAGATGCAGCAGCTATTCTTCCTGGATCTAAAGAAGCTTGTACTTAAGTGCTGCAATACTTAAATTAGGTGAGTTGGATCAGTTCATTTGTACAAATTTCTTGTATTGGTTTCATTAGGATCATTTCATTAGGATTTGCTTCATTAGGATCAACTACTGCCTTGCTGTCTTCTGGAAGGATAATACTCAACTTGTCTGAGTAAAAATATTTTGAATTGCTTATGGATTCTAGTAATTCTGAATAGTAATTCTGAATCATGGTCCAAATTTGTCACAAATTCAGGTTCATAGTACTGCCATCTTCAATGATATTACACTATGGAATTTTCACAGGGAGTCTATAAAAAGACTTTCATTATGTCAGGGGCTAAAGGTCTGGAAACTTACCTTCTCAGAAATACCTTCATAAATCCTGTGTGATGGAAAGTCTTTCAGAAATATGAACTCCTTACAAAGAAGACGAAAGTTAATGTTTTTCTCATTTTCAGGTGACTATGACCAGTGAACAGTAAGACAGCAGGAGAGCCTTGTGATTAACACTCAGCAGACCTTGTTCACATCCCAGTTCTGTCTCTTATTTTCATGCCACTTGTCCAGTCCAAAGGAAGTAACTGGATGTGTCCAAGAGGTGCTGATCTGCACAACAGCCTTTTTGTCTGGGAGTTCTTGATGGCTGCCAGACAGTCAGAAATCCAGTAGATTCCCATTAGAATCTCTGTAGGACAGTGGGTTGTCTTTCAAATCAATATAGTCCCATTCAAAATGACAGATCTGGCAGGTCTGTATTCCTTGACTGACTGTATGCATCTTACTGTATTCAAAATTTATACAATTGAGTCAGTTATGTGTTTTATGAGATAGGGTCAGTAACATTTTTTCCTCTTATCTACTCAGGTTGTATACTTTTTCTCCCAAGTGACAACTGCATGTTATATCTACCATACAAAACCTTGATCCCATTTGGGACCTCTAGATGGTACTGTAATATAATAATATAATAAACTGACAGATGGATACTTCTAAAAAGGCCAGTTTGGAGGAAAACACCACAAAAGGGATAAATGGGTTAGCCAAGTTCCAGCTTCTATGGCTGGACTGTATAAAATATGTGTAATGAGCAAGCACAGCCGGGAGGTGGGATTTTTTGTTCATCAAATGTACCTAATGGGAAGTCTAAACTGCTGCCAACCTTTTCATGTCTTACAAATCCACTTGCCATACCCCTCATTAAATACCTTCCAGGTTAAAAACAGTCAACCATAGAAAATAGCCTCTTATTACAGAAAAGTCCAATGCACATTCAACAGGTGACACAAAAGTCAATTTGTCTCTGCATTGCAATAGGCTTTCTCTAACAGTGCCTTTGAACACAGGTGACTGTCAGCAGGAGGCCATCACACACTGCTCCAGAGTTTCTGAAGGAAGAATGTCAGAGATTCAAAACCCCCAAAAAGGGAACACTCCTTTCAAGGGGAGGCTTTGAACTGACACTAAACATATATTTATAATTACAGATGAAGCGATAAAGTATGCACAAGGAACACAGACATACAGTGTGTCCTCCGGGCATGGCAAGAGAGGTGACATGCATCATGAAGCCCTGTTAAACTGCTCACTGGGGCTGAGGAAACCTGAGGCTGATGTTTCCTATCACTTTTCATGTCACAAAGCAATCCTTTTGCTAGCAGGAGTGTGCACACCTCACATGCACTATTGATAACTCTTAAATACATGACATAACTCTTAAGTCTACCTCAA
Source organism: Pitta sordida (assembly GCA_013390025.1). Lineage (NCBI taxonomy): Eukaryota > Metazoa > Chordata > Aves > Passeriformes > Pittidae > Pitta > Pitta sordida. The sequence continues at coordinate 34,222 of WEKX01023400.1, forward strand.
GAAGCTAACATAATCTTATTCACATACCCAGCATGGATGCCAGAAAGGATGCAGGGCAGATTCTTAGGTAGCTCAGCTCAGTGTGTTGCTCCCCGTGGAAGGCCTGAACATAGGCAAGCAAGTCTCAGGAGGATCACTTGGAAAGAGTCAGAGCCTTGCTGCCATTTGCCTGGAAGGCTTGGAGAAAAAAGCAAAGCCAAAAAAAAAGCCAGAATGTGTACATTTCTATTTAGAGTTCTAGTTGTCTCCATCCTTTTGTGTATCTGCACATATGCATACAAGAGTGATTATGATCTCAGAATTAAAGTAGTTTATTAAAACTGTCAGATTTTTGTAGTAGGAAAACATATGTGTATGCATACATACATATAAAAATACAAATATGTATTTCTGCGCAGACTTTTCCCATGTATAAAAGTCTGCAACACTTACTCCCCTATTCAGGAAAATGCATGGTTATTATTTTTTATTGCATGAAATGCCCCAGTGAATGTTCCTAGAGAGTCAGAGCCCCTCCAATATAACAATGATTTACCTCTACTACAAGTGCAGAACTACGTGCTCCAAATTCAATGGATCAATAGCTCGATACCTACATGCTCAAAGATGATTTGAAAACACATGCAAATGTGTCCAGATGTCAACTTTTTTACATCCCATCAGGTAACTGTATGCAAAAAACCTACTTACTTCTTTTAGTCAAAATGAGCTATGGGTACAGTGAGTAAACATTCCTATATATTGCATTTAAATTGTACCATTTGCGTCACTAAGGTATCTGCCCCTGGCACCTGCAGTAATTTTTCTTTCCTAGGAATGGAAAAGACCACAAATGGCAAGGTTTGGCTTCAGCAAGTGACATCCATCATTGTTTAAACAATGCTTTCTCAGAGTGTTTTATCCTGAGGGAGAGCAAACACATGATCCCTGAAAATGATGCATTTCCTGTGTGAACCTGATTACAGGATCACTTCATGGATGAAGTGTCCTCCTCATATCAACCACCACATCAAAAAATAAATGGCAAGAATCCTTGACACACTGCTACTTCTCATTTATGTTTCATACATTCCTCTTCACCCATAGAGTTTAATTGACACTGCTCTTTGTGTTTTGCCTGCCAGTTTTGATCAAGCCCATATAAAGAAGGATGCATGTTTAAACTACCACAGCATGAGTAATTTGAATCAAATACAGGTTTGTATGAAAACTTTGGTGTATTATTTGATGTTAAACTTACTTTAAATCTTCAGGACTGCCATTATGAGGTGGGATGCCACATACTGGTTGGAATAGTAATTAAATCTGAATGCAAATCATCCTTTATACAGCAATGCTTTTCTCTTCTCCTCTGTGAATGTGGGATATATTTGGCCACAAGATTTTCTATTCAGTTCTTCATAGCCAGATATGACCCTCTTCCAAAAATATTAACATCAAACTATGGTTTTCTTCCTCACTTTCCTAATCTTAGGCAGTAGCCACCATGAATATTTTTACATAGCCTTTCAAGTAGTGTTCAGATGTGACTTCCAATCAGATAGTATCCCATCTACACAGATTATTCTCAGGAGCGAGTGAGGTAGATGAGCAGCTCATGTAAAACTTAAACGCTTTCTCTGGAAAGTAATAGCCTTTTCGTCCCTAAGGAACAGTTAATCATGGCCTAGTTTACAGCAGGGTTTGTCCTACAGACTCGGTGGAAATTGGTTTGGTCACCTCCAAAGTCTTTTGAAAATGTTAAGTGGTAGACACTGAAGAGACAAAGACAGTTAGCATTCCCCAGAGAGACCCCTCTGGTACCTATCTAGGGGCAGAAAGAATTTATAAGCACCTGTGTCCATAGGGTAACTATACAGATAAGAATTTAAGTCTTGGGAGCAATGTGATCTTCAAGATACTTGCAGGACTGCACAGCATACAGCACACACACGCAGCCCCTTTTCTTATGCAGCTCACTTAGCGGTTGTTATGGATTTAGTGTTAGAGGTTTTACATGTTTACAAATCAAAAGTTTTAATAATTTTTTTTCTTTCTTCCCCCCGGGGAAGCGGCGTGCAGGGATGTCCCGCGGTTTCCCCCCCCCCCAGCCCTTGCCACCGCCAGTGCCAATGCCACGTGTGGCGGCGCGCCTGCCTGGTCCCCAGAGGGGCCAGGGAGGGAGTGGGACAGCCATGTGAGGGTCAGGAGGTCGCCCCGAGGATGACGTAAAACACCAGTTCTTCCAGACAGACAGACAAGATTGACAGCTCAGAGCTTAATTCCAAAAGGGCTTCAAAAGCTACCACGAGAGGAAGCCATCTCTCTCTCTCGCTCTTGCCGGAATTGCCGCTGCCCAGCTGCATCCGATCCCGCAGCCATCTCCCCCCAGCTGACCCTGCATCCCTGCGGACGCCTTCTCCCAGCTGCTTCTCGCTAAAGCCCCTCCCCGATGAAAGCTG
>WEKX01023401.1:2378-31266 GCA_013390025.1 Pitta sordida
GACAGGGCTGTATGCATATCTTGTTCTGTCGAGATGGCCACAGCATCCTGTATCCCACAGTCTCTGGAGGCTGGGGAAGAAGGTCACAGCATATTTTGTCTCCTCCTGGAACACAGAAGAGAGGGCATATCTTGTTCCACAGTCCCTTCTCGGTGTTATCAATACCCTGGTTTTCACAGTCCAGTCTTAGCCCCAGAGCTGGCAGGCCAAACTTTTGTCAAGACCTTAGCCTCAGTTTTTAGGAGTATATTTTCCAAATTTCTGATGACAAGGTTGAGACAGTATTCTTATGGACTCCTACATCTGTCTAAATGCTATTTCAGGATCTGGCTTCTAAAGTAAAAAAGACACTACCTCAAAAAATATGGCTTGTCTGACTAGAGCTCTTCCTGGAATAATGTAATACATGCTCCATTCCCTCCTGTACCGGATGGTAGTCAAACCCTTCTCACACTAGATAGGTCTCCTCAGCAACCAGGACATACTAGGTAAGGTTGTCCATCCTGCATGAGGGAAAAACAACAACAACAACTAAACAAACCAACCAAAACCCACAAAAAACTAACAAAAAAAATTCCCATCAACAACCCACAGAAAGAATTGAAGATTCCTGTAAAGAAATTCCACAATTCCACATTGCAGATTCTTTAAGAATGAGTACTTATATGACAAAATGCAAAGGCCACATAATCAGTAGGTTATTACAACATCTGGGATTTTCAGAAGCATATTGAGGTTCTCAGAATCAGATAACTCCGGAAATCTGTATGAAATTTACAGCTTAAACACTATTGCTCTATGGACTTCAGTGGAGCAATGCAATTTAGAGCAGCTGAGCCAATGCTTAGTGCCACAGAAAGCCTGCAGAGAAATTAAAATTCCTGCTCTGATAATAAAATGAAACTGAAATCATGAACCTGCAATAAAATTAATATGATTCTCCTTTGCTATTTTAGCAGTTATTACCTCTCAGTTTCTGAAAAATATCTATTTCTGTTTCCAAGCTAAGTTTGTGCAGTAGGATTCTGCCCAAGGAGAATCTTATCACCAAGTCATAAATCTCTGAACCCAGAGAATTTCAACAGAAATACTTATTCATTCCTAACTAGTTGGAGTTTAACACTAACACTGTAATTAAACTGTGTTTTTTTCACTTTTCCCCTGCTGTTTGAGAGAGAATGTGTTCAGATTTCTGGTATACAATGCAAACTAAGTGAATGCTAATCTATTTTAACCTCAGTGATTTTGAAGGAAAAGATAGACTTCAATTTTACTAATTGTTTTTCAAAATAAGGCTTTATGGAAAAAAAGACTCAGAATGGTACCTTCGCATCTTTATAAGAAATTTCAAATAAAAATCCTGTTTTCATTACTCTAGTACAGAAGAACAATTGATTCTGTCAGACTTTAATTGAAGCACCTGACGCATGTCAAAATATTTTTTGTATTAAGTCTTCATTTATAAAGCCAAAGTTAATGAAAGAATGCGCCTTCTGGTCTCATAAACGCTTGAAATTGGCTGTATATGACATCTTCTCTTCTACCATCATCCCACACTACACTAAATTACCACAAGGTAGTAGGTGCTCCCTTGAGGCCATAAATAAGGTTGGCTTGCTCAACTACTGCTCCTTTTTGTTGTTTTTTAAGTAAACATGAGCTAGCAATGGCTCAGGCATGAATAGGAGGGGACCTGGTCACACGGTCACAAGTACCAAAGCAAATAGTGGAAATGGGTGGGAGTGTCTGCAACTAAATTTGGAAGGCCACATTTGACATGTTGTCTTGTCCCTGATCCTGAGTTGTCCTGGAAATCAAGAGAGTCCATGTTTTTGTAAAAATGGTGGAATCAGATATGCATGTAGAAAGACTGGGGTTGTGTGTGATATGCATAGATATTCAGGTTTCATGTTCAGTTTGTTCAGACCTGCACACAAAGACAGCACTTCAATCAAAAAATCAACGTAGACCAAAATGTCCTGTTAGGAAGGTAGTGGAATTGTTACTAGGCCACCTGACATACCCTGGCAATCAGAGAAATTTATTGAATTAACATCTTTAATCCCCTCTCTCCACATGACAGACCATGGAGCAGACATTTCACTTCCTCACTACAAAACTCCACTTATTCTGGGCCCATCAGGACATGAGGACTGTTGTGTAATTCCTGTGCATCCTCAATGCCAAACATTGTTCACTTAATGGGTTCAAACAGACAGAACTTGAAAGTAACATGGCTCTAGTGAAATGTTTTGTTCTGCTCTGCTCCTTGCAAGTGGAATAATAACTTACTACTTTAAACTCTTATGACCCTTTTTTAAAAGTCAGTAAATGTGACAGGGAAAGTTGGAAACATCAGATAAAGTGATGTGATATCTACAGAGGAAAACTTACACAATATGCAACTTGCTCACTCAACAGAATACACTCTTCAGAAAGCTTGCTAAACTAGTACGCTAAGATCAGAAAAATGCTTTGAATAATCAGGGTCAGAAATCTTATGAAAGCACCAATCTTTTGGGAATATTGGAGACGACAGACAACCTTGACCTTTGGCCTAGTAGAAAATAAACCATCTTTTTTCTTGAGCAAACTACAAGCAAAGAAAATCCTGTCCCAATACAGGAAAGTGAGTGCAGGAACTTTCTTTGCAAAGGACGCAGAAAACTTAAGCAGAAAGTCACAGTCTTAATAGTGGACTCAGAACTTCAGGCTCACACACAGAATCCTTCAGATACCTCAAGAGTGAAAGGCTCTGGGTGAGACCTTTTCCTCTGTAAAATCAAACCACCTGCTGACTTTGTCCTCCTGATCTTGATGTTCAGAAAAAGGGCTTGATTTAAAAATTCGTTGAAATTAGTATTTTCCGCCTTACGATAACACAGAATCCATAGGATGCAGTGTTTATTTTTTAGAAAAAATAAAGCAACGGAAATATGGTAAACAAAGGTACTCAAATAGCTTGTCAAACCCTTTGAGCACTTCTATGTCATCACCTGGAGCAGTATATCACCTGGAGCAACTGTCAGACTATCATTTCCACCTGGCTTTTCCACAGTGGGATGTGCTCTGACAGACCGGGAACCCTTTACTTCTTCATTGGCTGTGTTGTTACTCAACAATCTTCTCCTTTTATTTGTCTTTCACCATATCTTCAACTCAGAAAAAGGACAATTACAAAGACACCTAGGAAGTAGTGGAAAAACTCGTTGAAACTTCCATGTGATAAATACTGTTTTTCTTATTCTTAATACATCCCAAGTATTCTTTCATCCTACAACACCCACCAAAATAAAACATCCCTTGTGTTTTCTGTGAAATGAAGATCACGCATAAAAAGAACATGCAAAGGCAGCCTTTATCTGAACCAAGAGGTGTAAGTCATAAAAAGATTTTCAGATATGTATTAAGATCTATTTCAAGTAAAAATTTAATACTCTGGTATTTATGTAAATGTAAATGACAATCAATACAAAGCGTATGTTTGCTTTACAATGAAAAAGTCCGTTTCGGTTATTTTAGACAGTGAAGTTCAGCAGAATGCCATTAGAGGGCATGAAAGAGTAGTTGTGTGGAGAAGGAAACACATCTTCAAGCAAATAGACTAAACTGAAATAAAAATATTTTTATTGAATCATTTCTGTTGAGCAATCAGCTCTGGATGCCAGCTCTGCAAACTCACACTCTCTTCTTCCTTCTGGAGTCTCCTGTCATGCAGGGAATGAATCTTGGCCACCAGCAAAATCAAGATCAGACCCATTTTGGTCCAGCAGCAATATTTAACTTTTGGAATTTTAAAGTCATGTATAAAGCAAGACAAAATCCCCAAGGTTCAGTAATCTAACTGCTGTGCCAGGGACACAGGCAAATCAGAGGGATTACAAATGCTCAGTACAATGGGAGCAGCTGATGTCTAAAACACTCAGTAAAATAATAAAAGATTCACACCAGGAAACAGCCAAAACAACATGTGAACTGTATTTTAAAGACATTTAATAGATTTCTATTAACCCCTTGGACTGTTGGGAAAGGCCGGTAGAAATAGAAAGATGTGTCAGAGCAGAACCATCAGCTGAAGAGAATATTAGTTAAAATTTCAGCTTTCTGAGAGATGTGGAGGAAAAGAAATGGTCCATCAAAAGAAAACCATCATTTTCTCCTATGTACCCCAAAGCCAAGCTATAGTGATGTATGAGGAAATTATCTTCTGCACTTCATTCCTCCTAATAAAAAGGCTCAACAAAAAGGAGGCAACTAAAAAATAAAGCACTGAAACCAAACAAGTATTTAAAATATCATTTCTATTCCCTTCACTTGAGAGGGTACAACAGTCATCACTATCATCATATCAAACTCCACGAGATATGGTGACTCCTTTGCTATTATTAGGGTTACCAGGTGCCCACTTTATTTATTTTTTTTAAGATGTCCTACCTTTCCTCCTTCTAAGCCATTTTTTACAAATGCAGACAATCTCTTAATTGTTTCTATCTTTTGGTCCCTATCAGGAAATGTTAGGACTCCTCTGTTCACCTTATACTTGCCAGAGAAGGTGGCAAAGATTTGTTCATGAGGATAGTTTCCGTGGTTTGTTGAGGACATCCTTAGTTCAGAAAGACCAAGGCCAAAGCCCGATAACAAAGCCATCAGATGTTCTTTGTTGAGTTTCTGCCACATGTTTATTGGGCACCGGTAGCCAGAACATAGCAAATTGTAAATTATAAGGTTTCTCATGAGGATTTTTTAAACATATTTGTCATTGTATGTCATAATAGTCTAGTTCCTCTTCAAATACTCTATCTCATTTGAATCTTTCTTCAGTTATGTTCTTTGACAGTGATTTACACATGGAAACCACGTGTCAAAAATATACTTTTTGTGATGCTGAGGAACACTGCGACTTCCTAAAATACAAAGACTTTCCAAAATGAATTATCTCTTGATTTATCCATGAAATATGAGTGTTTTCCACTCCTTATCCATAAAGCATTGCCTTTGCAATTTCTATTTCTTTGCAATGAAAGTGAGTGTGTATCCCCAGATCAGCAGACTGACTGCCACAGCATTATTTTATTTTTTAGAAATAGTGAGGTATGAACGTCTGGATAACTATTCCCATGGAGGGGAAACAGACTCTGGATGTGCGATATGGGGATTAGAAACATTAAGTATATTCTCAGTTTATAGGATTTTATCTCCTTTTTATGTGACTTCTCTTTGCCTTCAGTTTTATACGTGGAAGGCTTAATAAAAAATGAAGACATTTCAACCTCCCTCACATTATTTACTTCATGCAGTCAACATTCACAAGCATCAAAGCTTCTGTTTCACTGCCATATCAAAAGCCAAAAAGCTTTAAGGCTTGGCCAAAGAATCAACACAAACCTAAAGCAGAGGCATCAGCTCATGAGACTGCTGACAGAATGGATTAAACATACATTTTAAAGTATCACCAATGCTGTGGAAGAAAAAAATAAAAGCCCTTCTTGGTTCTACAGTTACTTTTAAACTAAGTCCAGCTTCTGTAAACTATTCACTTTGTTGATGCTCAACAAATATCTACTGATGAGATCATATCCTCTGCTAATTAAAATAACTGCTCTGTCCTGGTACCAGCTTGGGTAAAATATATGGGCTATTCTTGCTTTTATTAAAAAAAAAAAAAAAAAAAAAAAAAAAAAAACCAGGAATGGATTTTTGTGATCAAGAAAATGTCACAGTCCTTGTTTGAAAATAAATACACTCTTTCTATGGGCCCTGACTGCTTTTACATAGGGACTTCGATCCTAGAAGAATAGTTTTGTTTTGGTGTTCCACAGAATTTCAATACATGCTCTTTTTTTTTATTCTTTTCCCATTTATTATTAACTGTTTTAGTACTGGGCACAGCTGCCATAGCCAAATTTATTTGTCAGCAGTGCCATTACACCTGCACTGTCCATCCTGGGAGTTTATTCTTTTCATTATGGCATGTTGCTGTTTCCTGGCTGCTGCCTCCAGTTCTTTCTCATCTACAGGCTGTCTGGTTTCTCTGTGCAAAACAAGAGTGGCAAGGAACAAAATGCTCTATAGATATTATTTTTCTGTCTCAAGGAATGAAAATTCTCTACTGTCTAGTCCCTAGCAGGGTTGCAACGCAGGGTTGCAGTATAGCTGGGAGTCAGATCAGAACGCTACTCTTTGCTGCTTTTCCAGATACCTTGTCACCATTGGCTGTCCTGTCCAGGGATCTGCAAAAGGACAAAAGGATCCTGCGGAAGTAGATAAAATTTTCATCTATCTACCATTTTCTACTTTGCATTTTATTATTCTTCTAGGGTCAAAAGAACAGTGTGGGGAATCCAGGTCTGAGACGAAGATGTCAGGCAATTCTGTTATTTCCTTCAATTCTGACTCATTTTACTGCAAATCCAATTCCACCAATGTAATTTTCTCCTGTTTAGTCACATATGTTACTGCCACGGGCGTGCATTCCTAGCACACTTCAAACTTTGGAAAGAGGGAAGTGAAGTTTGGGGAGTAAATCCTGCTTTCCTTTAAGACCTGAAATCCAAATTATTCAGGGTGTGCAGGCCTGGGGGTCCCAAGGGATGCAGGGGCAGACCTTGTAGCCAGCGTTTGTCCCATCGGGAGCAGGGCAGGATAGGGCTAGGGACAGCCCCAGCTCCTGGTGACAAGCAGCCCTGGGGACTGACTGTGGGAAGCAAATGCTACTTTATTGCTGAAAGGTCGAATTCTATGCCAAAAGGTATGAAGACGTATTCATGGTTAAGGTGGCTGTGACCCATAACTCTGTTAGCAGTGAAGCTGACTCAGAAACCATGAGCCTGAACATCAGATAAAAACAACTTTTATGGTTTCACTTACCTTTGGAGAGTGAACAATAAAATACTATACTTCCTTTGACATTGTGTCATACTTAAGATTATTCTTTGAAAATTCCTTTAAATTTAAATGAATTCCTTCCTTTTGATGCAACTAGAAAAGCACTGATACTGAACTAAAATAGAACTGTCATTCGGTTGCAATAACTTAGCCAAGTCATAAGTTTTATAAAGCCCTAAACTTATTACATGCCTATTTTTAAGCAATGTTTTAGAACTACATTATAGGGAATAATCTTTTGACATTTGCATTCAAAGGAAGCATTAAAAATCATTAGTCTTGCTGTACTATTAGATATACACTTTTCAGAAAGATTGATTTGCACGTCACTATATTTGATGGTTTTCACAGGTGTTTTTTGTCTTTTGAATAGCAATATAACCTAAAAAAGCCTGAGCTCCTGAAGTTTGTAGTGCCACTTACAGTTATAGTCCGTCCTTCGCGAGGAACGGGACAGGCCACGGGCGTTGTGAAACGTCAAACTCGCAAATACGTGCAGGTCATTAATATGCGCGCAGACCACACCCTTCGCTCCAGCCCCAGAGGGAGAGCTGGCACCGCCCCTCAGCAAAGCAGAGGCACTTGGGCACGTGTCATCCGAGGAACCTCGCAAATGCTTGAAACCAGACTGCGGGAAATTTACCTCGCAAATCGCCAGGGTCGCAATGGCGAGGTCGCAATGCACCAGGGACGTACTGTATAACCTTCAACTTATAACCTATGAATAATGCTTCCTCTCAGCTTAGACTTGTGAGTGTTTCATTCTTCATCTTTTAAGATCCCTCTGCAGGACACAGAGGGTTTTTTCAGCTTTTTTCTAGTCACATATATGAAATATGCTAATTTAAAATAATGACAAACTAAGACACACCCCTAGCCAGAAGCACCCAAGATGGTCATGGCTGCCTTGAGAAACTCTCATACAGGCTCTCTCCATGCCTTTTTCCTCTTGCATACTGCTCTTTCTGCATTCAACATGTATTTCCACTCTTTAATGAAATGTAAGCCCTCTCTTGCTCTGTGGATTTGCAGTAAGATTTCAAACACCTTACCACTTAGGAGCTAGAATTTTTCTCCCAACAGAATAGCACACAAATGTTAATTTAGCATGTTCTAGACTTGAGACACAATTCCTCCCACTCATGTGCATCAGTTTTACATTGCTTTAATTCCCCAACTTTAGCAGAGCTCACCTTGATTTAAATTGCTGAATGAGTCTAAGCGCACTAGTATAAATCAGGCAAAAAAAATCAGGAAAAAAATAGCAACTGTATTTTTATATGTATAGAATTGTTATATGTAGTTCCTCACATGAACTGTTTTTGCCATATTTCCCATAAACAAAGATGAGACAAGATAGAAAGACTGACTGACTTGAATCAGTTGGCTGCTAGTTAACAGCCAGGCATTGGAGCCCAGGCATAAGGACACCAGGCATTTGAGCCCAGGTGCTAAAGCCTGCTTTCTTGTCTGACTTTTAGCGTAATGCATTTGTATCACTCTCTGAAAGGTATCTTATGTGTAGAAAACTTGCTAGACTTTATTTTCATCTTTTTATTGATTCATTTTTAAGTGACTTTTCTTCAAGCTTCGGGTGCATGGTGGCACAATTCTGCTACAATTAGAACAGAGTCCGCTATGTGACAGGGAGGGAATGCAAATAAGTGAGACCTCACTGGATGATTCAGATGTAGAATTCAAATGTCTGGAGAAAAATTTAATGCACTTTGGGCTACATCCAGCCATGGTAAACATAAGGGCAATTAATTGAAAGCTCTGGTGCTACACCAGCTTTGCCAATAAAGAGGTTATCTGAAGAGTTCCAGCTACTTGCAATTTAGAATATGACTCAATAAGACAAGATAATGTGAGATCTGCCTGCCTTTTCATTGAATATCCAGTTATATTAAAAGTCTCGGTCCTCATCTTCAAAGCTATCCATCAGATTAGCCTAAGCTACTATCGATGACTCCCCAAGAGATCTCCAGTCCACAGAGCTCTCTAGAGACAAATGTAAGAACTGGAGTTAGGACTATGGAAGAAAGAGCTCTCCTGATCATTCATCCACGTCTCCATCCTCAAAGAGATGAGCTTTCTGGGAATCCTAGCTTCTTTAGATCCAAGTATAAAATCCACGCCTTAACATGGTCTTCCCTCAGCATAAAAGCTAAAAAATCCTTATTTTTTATGGGAGGTGATGAGAGAGCTGTGGCGCATTTTAGTGTGTTTACTTTTACAGTCTGGAATGTGTTCACACAGTATAATGTTGGAGTGCAACAAAACTGCTTCAGCAGGCAGGGAGGTCATTTAATGGCATGTTTCTGTGCTGGGAAGAGACTAAACAGGAGTGAGGCACAGAGGGATGTGGGAGTGAATCTCACTGTAGTTTAACCGTAACGTGACTTTGGTGGTCTCCATCTTGCACTGTGCTCAGGGTGGTCTACATAAATCAGCAGGATTAGCTTTGACTAGTGAAGTTTTTCATTCTTTGTCTCTCTCAGATAAAAGGTAAATTTTCAAAATTAAAAAGCTGTGATCTCATATTTTCTGTGCCATATATTTAAATTTTACTTCTTATGAAGAGGAAACCATGGTTGTGTGTGAAATACAAAGACAAGTAATGGTTTTATGATGCTGTTATTAAGCCCAGCAAGACTATATTGCGTGAGTTTGAGTATAGTCAAACATTTACTATGTAATTTGTCTATATACATTCCTCCCCTTATAAACTACTTAGTTTTCATGGTGAGGTGCAAAAAAAGGATTACCTTCAAGAACTTTTAAAGTTTCAGTACTTCTGCTACTGGCATCAGTAAAAATTTAGCAAATTCTATGTAAAGCACAACCTGTATATGACTAAAAACAGTATCGTAACCAAAACCCACAATGTTTTGAAAACTACCCAGTTGACTATCGAAGACTGTACTGCTGTTATCTCACTGAGCCTTAATTCCAAGTCTTTTCTGTAAAACTGTAATTTTTTTAAGCATTTACTTCTCATAGTTAACGCTCATGAGTAGCTTTGAATTCCTATTTTATTGCTTATGGAAAAGCAGTACATCTGAGACAAGCTGAGGTGTGTTTACACTACAGATTGATCCACTGCAAGGGTATAACCTCTAAAATTATTTAAACCAGCTTTAGAAGAACCCAGAATGAAGTTCTTTCCCAAGACAGCTGCTAATTCATTGTGACTCCTTTCTAAGATACTAATTATAAAATAAACACAGGCACAAGGTTATTTTTCATTTTGCTTTGTTCATCTGGGATTTTTGTTCTTTATATCTGATTATGAAGAACTGTTTTCATAGAAATTAAGTTCTGGCCTATAGTAGCATTGTTTCAGTCTTGAAAAACCTTTTCCACAGCTATTTTTAATTAACATTGATAGGGTTTTAAATAACTACTTACCCCATAAAATGAATATGGTACATAAAATACTTTGCCTTTGTATTATTGCAATGTATGTAGCTTAATACAAGTATAGAAATGAATTAGACATTCCTCTTTGGTTAAGAGATATATCAGTGCATAAAGTCACAGTCTGGGTTCATTTAGCCTTTTCATTTGTAGTGCTCCATATTACATGAGTGCAGATCTATTTGAATCTCTTTAATATTCATGATCCTCTCACCAGTCTGAGTGAAAGAGATAAAGCTTTTGATAGCAATCTCAGCAACTTGATTAACAATGCACTAATCATCACTACCATTGACCTGATTCAGAAATGTTTTCAATTCATCCATCACTTTATAACCAAAGATGATTGCATTACCTTACCATTTTTTATTTAAATAAAACCACATGAGCTGTAAATATCTTGCCATTTTACTAAATGCACCTTGGTACCAAATTAATTTATTTTTAAAACTAAATACCAAAATGACCTATAATAACCAATTAGGGCAGGAGCATAGGGAAAACGTATCACAAGTGGTCTGCAATAAAATCAATTCACTTTGACTTCACATCAATAAATGTTAAATTGTGCCAAGGAATTAATTTTGCAATAAATTGTTATTGTTGTTATAAAATCTAACTAACACATATTACCAGGAGTAATTATCCATATATCAGAATGCATTGAATGTAGAGTGTGCACTATAATTACTCCCAAAATTGCATATCATTCAAATGGTAATTTTAGGGATAATGTTTCTTTAACTATAACTTTATAAATTTCATCTGAAAATTATTTTTAGGGGTTTTTTTTCATTACTTGGTACTGCAAAGAAAAGGGACTGTGAAAAATACAATAGATAATAAATATGTTAATGGAGTTTAATCAGTATGTCTTTTATCTGTAATTGATGAATGTTGCAACAGTATTAGTAAAGTGTGATACCTTGTTTTGAGTGGAATTTCCTTCATGAGTGCTAACTGGAATCTCCAAGCCTATTCATAGCAATAGGTAGAGTATAAATTCATCCATTCATATCTTACATTCATATTGTAAAAATATTAACATCCAGGTCTGTTTGAATACAAAACCTGTAGGGGTCATTAAATGTTATTCTTCGATATTGAATTTTTCTCTTGTCCTAATATTTGTGTTCAGTCTGAAGTTCAGTGTTACTGGGTAAGGTTCAGAACTCTGAAACAGTAATATCAATCACAAAACAGAAAAAAAAAGAAGCTAAGTAGAGATTTAAACCTCTGGACTATTTTGCCTTTTCTAGTCCTGGGAGCATTGAAAGGCTAATTCCAGAATGCACATACTGTTCTGCTTTTAATAATTCTAAAATGTTCTGACTAAATTGGATAGATCCTTAGAAGTTAGTAATTATGAATTAATGTTTTCAGCTCACCTGAGTCTTTCTAATTTGGTTTGTTGGGTTTTTTCATTTTTTAGGTGCCTTAACAAAATTATATATCTGAAGTTCTGAACATCCCAAGTCATAGAATACACTTGGAAAGATGTCAGTATAATATTTCAATACAATTCCTAACAGTGTTCAGTTGGTTTTTGATGGATTAAGTGTAAATTAGTGGTGCTTGTTTAGATTCATTGCCACTATTTGAACTAACTTTAAAAATTTTGGCAATGTCTGTATATAGGGAAGGGAGTTTGAATGATTTTATTCACAGACCTGATCACTGAGGTTTAAACTGTGACAATTATAAAAGGAAGAGATTAGAGAAGCTCAGCTTATGCTGCTGTGTGATGAAGCTTTTCTGTGCAATGGGAAACACTGTGACTTCTATTGTTGTCTATTTCTCTATACGAAAACTACAAAACGGAAAAGATCACTGACACAGAACAGTCCTTTACACATTCCAAATACATTAATATTATGATGTTTCTTTGATTATAAACTTTGTTTCCTCTTATGAAATAATATTCTGTTGAAGATATGCTGTATGCTACCTTACTGTCATAACCACAAATGGTTGCTCAAAGCAGAAAACAGAAAGGCTTTCAAAAAGTATTTTTAAAAGGTAACTTTTAAAAACTAATTTGAAGTGGCATGAATAATAATTTTTTGATTCTGTGGGCATTACTGAATTTGCAGTTTCATCAGAAAATACATATTTGTTAAGATGGAAAAATGACTTATTTTTCAAGTGTCTGTAACGTATCCTGAAGATGTGACAGGATTTTCTAACCATTTTTTTTATTGCCCTGGGCTAATTGCTTATGTCTAAGAACCGAAACTGCTAGCAGGAACCAAATCATTAACAAGAATTAATCATGATCATGAAATTGCACTTTGCTTTTCAGAAGTAAAAAACACATTTTGTAGTGATGAAATAGGTGATCTCTTAGTTATTGTCCACATCTTGTAGTTATTAGGAAATACTTCTGTAGTGAACAAGACATTTATAATCTCATGGAACTGTATTGTGAGAAATTTCTGCATAACTGGGTACGTGTGACTTCTCATCCTTCAATTTGGACACCCAGTCTAACCCCACCAAGGTAGATTCCTGCCCAAGTCAACCCAAATTAGGTGAATTATGTAAGCCAGACTTACCCTCCAGAAAGCACAGAGACAGGCTATATGAAATTGCTCTTTTATGATAGCTAAATTTTGGAAGTGCAATTTTTATTGTACTGTTTATCTTTTCACATTTTTTACTTATATTATTCCTTATAGAAGCCTCTCAGAATTGCCTAAGGGTTGTGTAACCCACAAGATGTTAAGTTTTTTAGAAGATCATGACAGTCAATTGTTATTAATAAAGTGACATTTAGAGAATGAAATACAAAGAAAAAACTTAAAAAGTTAAGATATCCAAAAGACATATACAGTACCTAAAGGCTCTGCATGTAGTAGGCTCTTCACTTTTAGTAGGTGCCTCTGATTCAATAGTGTTGCACATTTGAAAATGTTTCTACTTGTGTTACTCTTAAGACCCTTCTGAAGTGAATAATTTTTACCCAATATGAGATTTTTAATAGATTATCTAGGTTTAATTTTGGTAAAGAAAAATATGTGACAGCTTAGCCATCTAATATGAAAATACACAGCTTAGAGAAATGTTATTTCAAGCTGTTTGCCTTTTAAATTGTGTATATCTATTTGCCTAGACTCCATCAAGGGGACTATTGTAGCTGGAGGCATTGGTTTGAAGAAGACTAAGGGGCTACATCATGTCAAAGCCTCAAGTAGGAATTATTGCCTTTCTTGCCCCAGTTCACAGCTGTATTATGTCACCAAATCACCTCACAGTGTAATCAAAGATGAATAAAATATTTTTTTTCTTTACCTTAAACGCTTTCCCTGTCAATTACAATCAAAGGACATGATTTCAGGTCTGTCAGTTTGCTGGGTTCTCTCCTACTGATGACTCCAAAACTGTAATCTGCTAAATATAAAATGAATCAGAGAAGTCTTAGAATGATTCTGCTATTAAGAAGAAGAATGTTTTTCTCCCACAGGGGACAGGAAAGTAATTGGTCTTTAAAGAATGAAATCAAAGACGTTAAAAAATGACCTTTTTTTGGTCCTTTTCTCTCCATCTTTGGCTTTTGGGGATTTTTTTTTTCTGCTAAACCTTCAGCCATTCAGTGTTCCCCTCCTAAGAATATAAGCATAAGTATTCTAATCAAATCTGTCCAGTTTGGTGTACCATTAGAGTAAACATTTAACTGGCGTCTATTTTGATACATCACACCTTTTTTCCCTCTGTATTATTGTCGATTAGGCGCTTTGTAATGGGCAGGCTGTACGCCTGCTGCAACTCCAACTTCTAGGCAGTTTAGTGCCTTGATTACATCATTAACCATAATCAAAAACATCTTCCCAGAATGATTTTAGCTTGGTAGTAAGGTCTGCTTCCTTTGATCTCAATAGCAACATTTTACGATAGGTTGCTCCTCATTTACACTACAAATGCTGGCAAAAATGAAAGTGGTATCTTCCCTCATAATACCAGATAAAATAAAATAACTAGTTCCACAGTCATGCCAGCTGCTATCCTTGATGAACAATTGCTTTTTTCTTTCAGAAAAGAAGTACATATATACACATATACATGTATGTTTGTGCATGTATTATTCTGTGCATTGCAATTTCCTAATGTATACCATTGCACTGTACTTAGCGACACATCCCTTTTCAGGATTTAAAATGTCGTATAAACCACGCCATTTGATTGTAGCCTTGCAAAATGTTTTCAGCTGCAGCAAAAGACTTCATTACACCTGTACTGCCTGCATATCGACCAGAATTTCATTTTAGTGAACTGAAGACTTATCAGAAGCTTCATCACAGATTTAGTTTCTAGCATTTCAATTATGAGACTACTTCAATCGTTACAGCTCATATCAGTTAGTTGCACTATGAAAACACCAACAGACTAACCACTCCAGAACTGAAAACCTAGATGGCAAACTTACCTACTACAGTGCAACTATCCAAGTGCTATTCTAGAGCACTAACAGCAATACACCAGATGCATATAATAAAAATTATGTTTGATCTGTAATGTCTCCAGGACAAAGTTAGAGCTGACCCATGTGGGTGTGGCAGACAGAACGTGTTCAAAGACCATTATACTGGCAATGCCCTTGATCTTTCCTGTGCTCTTCCTGTCATATTTTATAGTTGAGTCTTTTGGTCTTTTACACTGGGGGAGGATGTGAAGTGCTTTGTGCCTTGCAGCATGTCTCAAAGGAATAGAAAGGGAAAAGTTATTTTGTGGACCTCACCAGGCTGCACATCTTGCTTGACTTCTGGGCATTTGGTTTGATGTCCTATCTGGTGCTGTTCAGACCTGCATTCCTACTCCATTCTCAGCTAGCTGATCCATGTACTACAGGGTCACAGGACATAGAGGATGTTGGTACCCTCTCATGTTCTCCTGTCAGAGCTGGGCAGCCAGGAGCTGGGTGCCTCTAGCTACTCTGGATCCCAGATTTTCACAGATGTCTATGACTAAAGGAAGGGTAGCAAATAAATACAATGAATAACGGAAGGCTAGCTACTGGTCCTTCCCTAGCAGGTATCCAAGGGAGACATGATATATTTATGTGGATCTTCCCAGATTTTTCAGAAAAAGAAAAACAAATATAGTTTCTTGTGGCAAATTTAAAATGGAAACTGTCCTTAGTAGAATGATGCACTGCACAGTCTACAAACATGGAGACACAGGAACTAAGCTGCTTGCATCTATCAACTTAGTAAATGCCTCCAGATTAGCAGAAATATTTTGAAACAGCCAATAATTACAAAAGAGTTGCTTGCCATTGCATAATTATTTTATAAACCACATAACATACAACTTTTACTAAGTCACAGAGGCCCTCTTCACACTGTACCATATGGCTAATGGCTTCTATCGCACATCACACCATACTGAGTATTCCTTCTCATCATACTGTATTGGCTACTGTCTCAGTTTGCTGCTAATGTCTGTGTTACCCTTTCACTGCATGTTTATTTTATGAAATTGTGGCATCTGTTTTTGGTGTTTATTCTAAAATGACAAAGTGCTATGTTCCCAGCGCTAGCCTGAAAATTACCTCAATATTAATTTCCCAAGGTAGATCTAAAAATATATTTTTGCTGTCTTTTTCATGAGTGTCTGACAAACAATTCTTTACTTCCTTTGCATTTGGATTCGAAGTAAGAGGGGGTTTTGTTTCTTGAATTTGTTCCTGAGTGGACTGACTGCGTAAGTTATCCTTTCCCTATACTCAGCACTGGTCAGACCACATCTGGAGTACTGTGTCCAGTTCTGGGCTCCCCAGTTTAAGAAAGATGTTGAACTGCTTGAGAGGGTCCAGAGAAGGGCAACGAGGATGGTGAAAGGACTGCAGAACAAGCCCTATGGGGAGCGGCTACGGGAGCTGGGGTTGTTCAGCCTGGAGAAGAGGAGGCTCAAAGGTGACCTCGCTATTTACAACTAGCTGAAGGGAGGTTGCAGTCGGGTGGGTGGAGATCTCTTCTCTCAGGCTGACAGCACCAGGACAGGGCCTTAGGCTACGCATGGGGAGGTTTAGACAGGATGTTAGGAAGAGGTTTTTCACAGAGAGAGTGATCCCTCAGTGGAATGGTCTGCCCAGGGAGGTGGTGGAGTCGCCATTCCTGGAGGTGTTTAAGAAAAGACTGGATGCAAAACTCAGTGGCATGGTCTAGATGATGGGAGGCTTGGACTGGTGGAGCGTGGTGCACATGGCTCCAGGCTTGTGGGTTCAACTCCTGTGTGGGAATCACTTGGAAGTTGGACTAAGTGATCCTTGTGGGTCCCTTCCAACTTCCTGTGTGATCCTGTGAACTTTTTGTTCTGTTGATGACAACCACGCTTTGCCTACACTGACTAAGCTGCCAAATATTAAAATACAAATAGTCTTCTTTTTCCATGCAGCTTCAAACACTTCATAATCTTTAAACAGCTAATACCTCATTCTAGTATGAAAGCACTATTGCAGGACTTACACATCAGAGCCATACAAAAGAACATTTTTTTAAGTTTCACTGGTATCGTAACAGCTACAATGTAAAGGAAAAAACTAAATAATTATGTAGAGCAATGGTAAACTAATTTTTAAAATTCCATAACAATACTTTGAATTGGAATGGCCCTGGAGATTTTAGTTCTGTATCATCAACCAGTGTGTCTGATTCAGACAAAGTACTGATTCCCCTCCGCATACCACCAACAACTAAAGACATAAGAAACTTGCATTTGTGGGCCCAGGTCCAACAGAAGTTATGTTTGACATTGGCCAAGTGTATGCTGGGGAACTGGGTCATTTGCAGTCACTCTCTCACAGAAAAATCCTGGAATCTCTTCTGCAGCCACAGACACCCCTCCACAACAGAAGGAATGACAGTCTGTTGAGCAAGACAGCTGGGTCAAGGGTAGCTACAAGACTGGTAACAGTGGAATATTTTTGAAGCTGCCTCTGCTGCTCATGGTGATGCTCAGGCACTTACAGTAACTGATATCTAGGGAAAGACAAAAAAGACCATTCCAGCACACCAGCTCTCTGCTGAATACTGTATTCACCAACTACAAAGCCTTAACTGCTTCCTAATATGTTTTTTAATTGGCCTGATCTAGTTTAAAGTATCTTGTGTTACCTGTTGCCCTTTTTTTTTTGCCCCCTAGATGTCACACTGTGAAACTGCCTTGGTGAAGTAAAGACAGAGTGAAACGGTCATGCACAATATGTGCAGACTAAACCAGATGATTTCCATGTATACACATGGAGCTGACTACACTGCCAATTCATCATTTGGAAAATGCTAATAATGAATTAAAAAAAAAAAAAGACGAAAACATTTTGGCAAGAACAAGGAATGAGAAAGTGTTTGTTAAATGCCTCATGAACAGTTAGACAACTTTAGATCTTATTATATTCAAAATCCTTGTATACCTAAGTGAGGTTTATTACTGATTAACATGACTTAGTGCTTGTTACATGGGCATGACTTTAGTTTTGCCAACTGCATTGAAACAGAAACAATTTCCCACACTAACCTCACAGTAATGTTAGCACAACTTGAGTACTATCAGGTGTGCAACTTTATGCAAAAAATCTGACTACATATTTAATAGGAAACACTCACTTTCTGGTTTGCAAGAAATGATACACTTAAAAAGTGTACCATTTTTTTCTCTATCTTTCAATTTTAACTTTCACACATCTTTTAGTGGAATAAAAGAAAAAAACATGATACACTGAATTCCATAAATAGGAAGAAAGAAACAACAGGAAAAGGAAATATTAAACCATTTTTTCCTTAAATATTCTCAGGCAAATAAGGAAAGACTTGAATTCATAGTATATTATCCAGTCAAATTCTCTGGATTACCAGCATGTCCTTCATTAAATGAAGATTCATAAGGAGCCAATAGGTAATCTAAGTAATATATACAATCATCAAATAAAGGACCATCAAGTGACAGTAAGAAAACCGTTTACTTTAATTGGACTATTGTTGGAAAAATGTCTTTACATCAGACATTTAGGTCTGCAGATCCATAAGATTTGCTTTACTGCATTTGTTGTTGTCACAAAAATATGGAATTGTCCAGTGAAATAAAGTTTGACTTTACCTTGTGGTTTCCTTTGCATCTATGATACTTGAATTAACAGTTATTCAAAAGTTATGCCTCATTTACTTCCATACCTCCATCTTTAGACTGCTCTCAAGTATTATTTATTAACTCCATTATAGTACCACATTGAGGCCCTAATAACGATTACGCCCCTACTGTGTTAAACTCTGTATATAATAAAATAAAAGATAATCCTTCTCCTAAATTCTTACATCAATATAAGTGAAAGATGTTAGCAAAACATCTCATGATAGCATAAAAAGAACTCAACTTGGTCAACTTGGATGATGGTAAGTCAGTTTCAAAACTAAGACCAGCGTAACTTTTCAGTTCCAGCCCCCTGGTCACAATTAGCAAGAATGTAACAAGAATGATGGTAAAAAATGTATGAGAACTTGTTTTGAAAGAAGGAAAAGACTTTAACAGCTTAGTTTCTTTTTTTTTTTGTTTTTTTTACAGCTACCTGATTTGTCCCTTTGGACTGGCATGTCGCTGTCTTACAGAAATAAAGTGAATGGAAGGGCATGCTTATTGATAGGAGGAAGAAACCCAAAACTTCTTTATATTAGTTAAAAGTTCATTAATATGAGAGCAAATATTTCTTCTACAGTATCTAATAGTCTTCCCTTCCCAGTATGCAAGATCCACTGTTTTTTTCTCTGCTCACTGTATTTTAGACAAGGTGAAACCATGGCTGCTTGGTCTCACTGACACAGTGGATCAACAAAGATATTCACATCAAAAGAGGTGTGGTTACCTCAAGCAGAAACAAATATCCCTTTCCACATTTGCCCTCTGATGTTTAAGAGATACAGCATCAACTAAATAGCAGACAAATAGTTGCATCTGTTACTATCATGACAGGCTATTTTAACAATACATATTTTACAGGAAACTAACACACTTAGCATGTTAATTTCAGCTGTACGTGTCACTGAATTCCTTGATCTTTGTTTCCTTTAAAATAGTAATTAGTAAAGAAGAGCAGCTCTTTGCAACAGGAGTAGATTTTATGTTGCTGATCTTCCTTAACTACACAATGAGAAGGCTTAATTCCTGAAAGAAAGCATCTAGGCTGCCACACTGGACTGGAAACAGAAAAGCCAGGCATGAACAGCAGCAGCTAGAACTGGGATGATCACTTAAAATTATTTCCCCACTCAGACACAGAGAATGACAAAGAACTACTTTCTCAAAAGCACAGCAATTCCTGTTAAATAATTATTGAAGTATCTTGACTTAGTCAAGAACTTGGAGATAAAATCAGATAAATCCTACTGCCTACAACTAGGTCTAGGCATCTGCATTTAACAAGAGCCTCAAAATCTTTTACAGATGAATTGTGGCTGAGATATATGCAGGCTGAAGAGCTCTTCAGAATCTGTTCCAATGAAAATATTGTCTAAGTACATAAGCATTAGAGCTGAACAAATAATTCTCAATGAATAATTTATCTGATTGATTTCTCCTTTTTATGCTCTCCCTCTTCAGAGGCTATGCATGGACAGAACAAAAAGTATATTGAATTTATTCATTATTTGAAATTATTCACAATCTTGTTCAGTGAATAATTCTAGGCCCACAAATCCTTTGAACTGTAGACTTTGAGTAGCTAATTTGCAGTTCACACCGTAAAGTGTGTAATAATGAACTAACTAGCTAGCCAAGCACAGTTCTAATTGCAAGAGTCTGACATCTGAATGAGTCCTGTTTGAAATTCAGTTCAGTAAGTGTACTATGCTAAAAAGTCATATTTCATAGTCATTTTTGCTACTTGAATGGAAGTGTTCCAAAGATGAGTTTGAAGTATTTGGATACCAGGCTGCCCATTTACACAGTTCTGATAGTACCCCCATCTTCTAATGAACCTTAACAACAAATAGATTAACTTATTCATGAGCAGAAACATTCCACTTAGTACAAAAGCACATATTAATAAGAATAATAAGAATTTTCATGTGATAATTTTTGCATGACTGAGAATTCACATGGACAAAGTAGGGAAAGGAAAAATATCACCTTGCAAAAAGTGAAAACATTGACTTGAGTCTGGCAAGTTACCACAGAGCCAGAATGACAGTAATTTTTTGTGTCTTCTTCCTTCTCTTTATTTACTCCTATCTGTCCTTGACAGAATCATCAGTTTTAAAAGTGAACTTCTTCTGGGTCACCATATCACTTTTCTCCTTGAAAGACTGGCTACAGGGAGCTGATCAAAACAGAGGGCAGGTATACAACCAGAGCAGGATTTCAAGAAAGGCTTTAGCATGCTTTAAAGTGTTTCAGCTAGGGGCTTGCTGAGGTCAGAGGCAGCATTAACTGGAATTTGTCTGCCACTTCTTTGGTGTTTCTGGGTATCCCTAGAGGCTTTCTCATATCCTACCTTTGAACTTCAGACCTCTAGCAAGCTGGTGTATATCTCATTCCACAATTTTGATAGTGAATCTAACCAAAGAAAGAAGCTAGAGTTTATTTACCAGCCATCAATCAGAAAATAAATTATTTACAGATGTCTTCATTTATTTGAATCTTTCATTTATTTACTTATGGCTACAGCAAATACGATCACCAGACAGTGTCCAGATGGAAAACAATCACCCCACACTGGAACCGTATGCTTCCTAATAGAAGTTGAGAAATTATTTGAATTTCAGACAGAAACAATTAGAAGTAAATTCAGGCCTGATTTTGCAAGAAAATTCCCTTTGGATACAGTTGCTATTAAATCTTTCTGACATATAACAAAACAAAAAAGGATTTGACCTTCAGAAAGTATCTTAGGATACTGTAAGTCCAAATTGAAGAGTAATCCTGTGTAAGTGGCAACTCAAGGGTAGACGCTAATCTGTGCACTGTGTCAAGTGCAGGAACAACCAATACATGTTTTTTATCCAAATACACATCACCCAAGGCTCAGAAATGCTGACATGCTAGATGTAGCCTGCCAGAATTTACAAGGAGAGGAAGAGCCCTTAGATTACGTAGAGAAAAAATATTAGAATAGTTCTAACATATTAAATTTGAATATTAAATCTCACAGTACTTGCAATTGCTTAAAAAAGTTTATAACTACTTAAAACATTATAGACACTGAGGTCAAATTGGAGCACAATGCGTTTGATTTAATATAGATCAGTACAGATTACAAGGAAGACTGTATCTTATACACTTCAGAAATCCAGATAAGTGACTGTTCTGCATTAATATCCAACACTGGAAGTTTGCAGTTAAATTTTCTTCCCTGCATCTCCAGACTGTGTTGGAAAAGAATCCAGACTATAATCTGGATCGTTGGAGTCTAAAGCTCTACAGACCCCATATGATTGCCCAAATGGTAGAAATTATAACTTTCATTTGCACTCCTCCAAATCCAGATGCACTATCATTTGCTCCTGCTGTGGCATTGTATTTTGAACTTCATGTTTCACTGGGTTGTGCCTTACAGGCAAAATGGGTCCCTTATAATTCTAGAGAACTGAATTACTTCAATTTCCAAACATCATTTAAAGATGTTTGTGTTCCCAGATATGTGGTCATTTGGAAGGATACTTTTTTCAGTCCTGGCTCTGCCTATTACGTCTTTCAGGTGACAGAATATGATAGAACCCTTGCAAGAACTCTCACGAGGAATGGTTTTACATGACAGCTTGCAATCAAATGCAGTGCTTGGGTATTCAAAGAAATAAGAATCCAGGAAACAGACTCTACGCAATAAAAAGAGAACAACTCTGTACTAGAAAGAACTGCATGACCATCTTGTTTAAATAAGAGACAAGAAGATGATCAACATCATGCCTTATTAATAATAAAACTGGAAGTCATAACTATGGAACTAATCTATCTTGGAGGGAACAATATATTCCCATATTTCCTGTCTTGGAGGGGAGAGCAGATTTCTGCCACAGAAACTGCTTTCTACATCCAAAAAGATGGGTTTCATCAGGAAACTTATTTCTTTTGGAAGTTTGCCAGACATCATGGAAAGCTGGGTGTTCTAAGGATTTCTTCATATCAAGGACTGTGAGTCCCATTGATAAGAGAGGGAAGAGAGATAAATCCTTGAAAACCCCTACTCATATACACATATTCCACCAACTTTGAAATTAATACTCCACTTTCTAGGAGACTGTAAGGTGCTTTTCCTAATAGAATGCAGCAACAGACCAAGTTTGTTAAACCAAGAATGATTTGGACCAGGACACCAAACACAAAATTCTGAAGGCTTAGCTACAGAGAGGCAAAATTACCTTACTTGTTTTACCAGTTCGGGAATCTGGGAACTGGCTTTGTCTTGATGGATTGACCTTTCCTAACAGAATACAGATTAGCACGGAATGTTTCATTTCTGGACACCATTACATTAGAACTGGATCACAACTTGTCAACCATAGACTGCAGCTGATATATGCAGAATTTAACAGCTCAGAATTCCTCCATTTTCCATGCATCTTCAGAAAATGTTCATTATACAGGCAGAAGTTGATCGTCATAAATTTAATATCTTACAGATCTTTTTTTCTGTTGTTCACTATCTGCCTTTTATATTTTCAGCATATAAAGGTACAGATGGGATTCACTAAACAGTACAGAAACTAAACTTAGTTATGCCTTCAGTTATACTTCAATATTATTTTACAAATATGAAACTGTCTTAGATCATAAGCAAACTAAATAAACTTATAAAATGAAATCACCTCAGTAGTATGGTTTCAAATTGCTATTTTCTTTCCTTTTTATTTTGTTTTTCTGATATAGAATTACTTTTTCCAAGGCTAAATAAATAGAAGATGGGTCAATCTTTAGGTCATAAGTTCTATCTTTTCATTGCAAGGTAATATTCATTGCACAGCAGGGCTAAATGAGGCTCCACAGTTTGAGAACATTTGATGGAATCTTGGAGGTGATTACTAAAAGTGGTTACATTTAAACGTCATGAAGTGGACATCTAAGTCTTTGGATTTTGGAATGAAAACTGTTGTGGGAAATATTTTCAATGGCAGGCACAAATGAGTGTCCATTAGTCATCTTACTTTTTGACTAATCTTGTTTTTGTTGCCTAAAATGAAACTATTGTGTCATCTTGACACGATAACATTCTTTTAAAGACTGGGTAGTTTTTCGCTTCATGATAGTGCCCTCTGAATTAGGGAGCCCAAAACTGAAGATAGCACTCCAGATGTGGCCTCACCAGTACTAATCAGAGAGTAAGAAACACCTCCCTCCCTTCCCTGGCAACACTCTTCCTAATGCCTTGTTGACTGCTGTTCAACTTGGTGCCCACAAGGACCTCTAGAGTCTTCTCTGCAAAGCTGCTTTCCAGCCAGTTGGACCTCTGCCTATGCCAGTGCCTGCAGTTATTCCTGTCCAGGAGCAGAATTTTGGATTTCTCTTTGTTTAACTCCATGAGATTCCTGTGAGTCCCTTTCTCCCGTTTGCTGATGCCCTGGTAAACAGTAGCACAACCATCTGGTTTATCAACCACTCCAATAAATTTTGTAAAACTCTCAAATTTAACTGAAGATGCATTGTCCCATCATCCGGATCACTAATGTTAAACACTGTCCACCTCAGTATGGACCAGTGGGGTACACTGTTGGCCTTCAGCTGAACAGCATGCTGCTGCTGAGATACTGAGATTTTCATTTACCTCACTGTCAAGTTTTCTAGTCCATACATCACCAGTTTGTCTATGAGAATGGCATGGGAAATGCACAATCTTTGTTGAATTCAAGGATTGATTCCTCTCCTGTCACCCACCAAACCAGGTGTCTCACTGTAGAAGGCTGTCAGGTTGGTGAAACATGACTTCTGCTGTACAAGTCAATGCAAATTAGTCTCGGTCACGTCACAGGTTATTCCAACTTGGAAGAGATCCACAAGGATCATCTAGTCCAACTCCCAAGCAACCGCCACCCAGGGATCGAACCCACAACCCTGAAGCCATGGGCACCACACTCCATCCATCTGAGCCTCCCATCATCTTCACCATGTCACTGACTTTCTCGTCCAGTTCTTTCTTAAACACCTCTGGGGATGGTGACTCCACCACTTCCCTGAGCAGACCATTCCACTGAGAGATCACTCCCTCTGTGAAAAAGCTCACCTTGTTTTCTTCAAATAATTGGAAATGTTTTCCATTCAGCAGCAAATTAATGTTGGTCATTTTCTTGGTAATATTCATCTCAAAATTTTTTATGGATTAAAAAATATTTTATTAGTAGGGATAAACCAGTGAGACCAACAAATAATAAACTGAAATGGCAAAATATTCCAGAATTTTAAAAGTAGGGTAGAAATTTAGGCTAGGATATATTATCATTCTCTTAATTAACAGACTTATAATGAAAGATGAATTCTGAGAGACATTATAAAAGGAAGTTTAGACTCTAATTACAGTTTAACAGAAAAAGATTTTTTAAATTTTTAAGTAATTTCCATTTTGCAAGATTGAGAATGATCATAGTTTTTTCATGGCAAAACCTTTCTCACTTTCTTCCAGTAGTTTTTAGTCTGGGTTTGGGTTTATGTTTAACAAAATAAACTTTTTGCTAGTGAAATCATTAAAATAAATCAGTAAAATGACCGTTTTTCTAATAAATCATTAGAATGCACAAAGCTGAACAATTAATAAATGTTTTAGAAAATGAAGTTCTGTTTTGATTAAAAATTTTACACTGAACTTCATAACATTAAAAGTGGCAATGTATGGGGTCTTATTTTTTCTTAAAAAGTGGTAGAAATCACAACCTGTAAGTGCTGGTTCTGCATTAGGAACTCATTGGCTGTGATCAACAGGAGGAGGAGGCTCCAGACGACCCTCATTCTCCTCCGATGTTGTTGCTATGGCAATACTGAGCATCAGATTAGACCAGATGTACAGAGTGGCATGCTGTGTGCTCCCCGAGCCCTGACCTGGCTCTTTCTTTTGTTGCTACTTTTATTAAAATAGCAATACAGACTTTTTTGCAGTGAACATGTGTAATAATAATGTGTGAAAGAATAAACTCATTAGACAGCAGAAGGCACCGTCAAGGCAAAAACCTTGTGACAATTAAAAAGGAAAAGACATGTTGTACATGTGGTAAACCCTCTCATGCCAAGGGAGAGCCAAAAACTGAATAAAAACCTCTCTTCAGTCACATTAGCACATTAATATTCCTTTAAAACCCGTATGTTTAGGGGTTTTAAACTCTCCTTTGAACCTACTGCCAGAAGCACTCACAGACTCTGCAGCACTGACCTGAAGTAGTGTAAAACTTTCTAAAAGCAGGTTACAATAAGCCTAAAATGGAAATCTCCCAACTAACTTAGAGGATCTTAAAAAATGGAATTACAGGACAGCAATAAATAAATGAAAGATCAAAATTTCATTTCCATTGCCTGTTAGATTTTTCACCTTAAAAACCACATTTGGTATCTTTCACTTATCTACTCTTCCTTAAAGGCTTCTTATGTTTAGCAACAATTCATGACAGAGTCACAAATTAATGCTAAAGTCCTCTGTCTGCACGTGCATACTTAAACACACACACAAAGACTGATATCTTTGCTCAAGGAAAGAAACACAATAATTTAAGAGATTGCATCTCTCAGGGAAAAGTGGGAATCCAGAAAAGTTTCACCATCATTTGAGTCTTGTGCAGCTAGTCTCTGCCCTCTTGGCAACTTAGGGTCTGGCTGGCACACTGGCAGTGTTTTCAAACTCCATGCACTCTTTTGATACATAAGGACTGTGACTGAATAGTTTTATTTAGCAGGTTTCCTCAATAAAACCCCAATCAAGTTGAAAGAAATTGTTTAATCCATGAGCTGGTCTAAGGCCAGGTCAAGTTGGTCTCATTTATCATCTTTTTAAGGTGGAGCTTTTAAATATGGGCAGATGATACAGCTCTAAGTGTTGGAACCCATATGGAGAAGGTATGTCTCCATCACTGTTAACAAGTCATTGTTAATACCTCTTTGCCAAAGTAGCAGAACACAGCGCCTGGTCAAACATAAAAGCCTTTGAAGGTTCTTGTGGGAATTCAGTTAGACTTCCACTGTGTAAATGCACAATTTGTTTCTACTATATAGACCTTGAAATGAGGTAGATCCCAAAGGCTATAGGAAAACATCTGCAAGATCCTGTATGGGTCAAATATTCTACTGATGTGATTTTTTCTTTCAAAATTGGTTTACAGATGGTTAGCAAGGTGTTCATAGTGTTCAGTTTTATTATTTCATTGTTGACATTTGCGTCCAGTGCTCCGAAAATAACTTTGTGAATTTAATACAATGATTATTGCCTAAAGGAAAGGTTGTTCAGCTACATGAGGAAATTAAAGCGAATAATTTAATTCCTTTTATTACCCTTTATTAACTTTTCCCCATATGTAAAGTGCCAGAGAATTTAGATGAGTGTTCTGAAGACGGATCCTGGTACTTTTACTTTCAGGCTTGACATTGGCCAGATTTATCAGCCAGATTCTGCAGCACAGTGCTTTGTCCTGCCCTGTATCACCACCAAACTCTGGCTCTTCATCAATACAACCAGCCCAGGGAGAGCAGCGCCACAGTGATCACCAGGGGAAGAACAACTCGTTTAGGAGTGTTTATACTGCAAACCAAGAACTACGGATATGGACATTCTCTACAGTCAAGATGATCAGAAAATGGTAGGTTCAAAATAAATATTATTTTTCTCTATGACAAGAAGGGGTCCAGTTTCTTAAGTCGTTTTTTACTGTCAAGAAAACTTTGACAGAGTGAAGGTGTTCACCTTGGGAATTGCCTTACTTTATTTAAAGAAAAAAACAAGGCGTTTGGGCTTCATTTTTTATCTCTGCCTAATACTAGGAGTTGGTTTAAGTTTGAGCATCCTTAAAAGGTCTGAATTGTCTTGTCACAGCAACACTGGGGTCTCAAAAGTGCAAATGCAGACATTAAGTCAGATGTGTTTTGTGGCAAACAGCCAAGAAAATCCAGCACTGAATCTCAGTAAAACTAATAAATCTGAATAATTAATACACCAAATACAACCACAATCAGCTGGCAGGCAAGAAATGTAAGTCATTAAATAAAAATGAGTTATTTATTTCTGATTGTTTTAGCTTCATATACCTGTTTTAGACTCACAGAAAACTGGACTATAAAAAAGACTGGCTTTTCCAATCTGATTTCTTTTTGTTCTTGAGAAATAAAATCTAAAGGGGAAGAGGAGAAGAAAATATATTATGCCACAAAGGAAAGAGAAATTTGCTGGATATAACAGAGAAAAACAATTATAGTTTTCCATGTGGAAACAATATGGCTACAGCCAGCACACCAAACCTGACTTCAGATCAGCATCATGTGCTGAGTATGAACTACTTGTAAAACACAGGGGACTGTGTAGCTCGCACCAGTATCAGCCTGCAGGCTTGGCTTTACCATGCTTTTACTCAGAAAAGATGAAACTAAACTTTTTGGAGGTTTTGGGTTGGTGGAACTACAGGTTCATACCAGATACAGGCAATTTGGTTCTAACAGACATCTATCTGCCCTTTTCCAGGCACTGCAAAGCAAATGGGATTTGGAGTAAAAGAAAAAGCTTTTTTGTATTTGTCTGCAACACTTCAGTTGGCATTAGCTGTAAATTAGTCCAGCCCATACATTTCTGCTGGCCTTGACTTAGGCTCATCCCATCTCAGTGAGAACACCTGCAGTTCCTCAGTTCATCCCTGATGTCTGGAGGTACAGTGCTCCAAAGGGCAAGTCTAACTATAAAGGCAAGCAGCCCGATTTAATCGTCTGTATGAAGTGTCTGAGCTTAATTAGGATAAATTAAAGGAGTCTCATTAATTTTGTTGCATTTCTGAGAGGGAAAGGGGTTTATGCTGTTGGTAATATGGTGAAATTTTTTTACAGTACCTGTGAGTCCCTCAGACTGTGCCAGAAACGGTGTCATGTTTGGGAGAGGAAATTGAGGGCCTCACATGCTACTTTGCACCACTTCTGCTTGAAACTGTGATGGCTACACTTCGACTTGGAGCAAACAAATAATTCTTGCTGCAAAAGTGCATGCATGCTAGCATATTTAGCATTTTAATACAAATGGCTCACTGCAGCAGTATTTCTAATTCTTTTCTACATTTTTATAATGAAGATAGATCAATGATGCATTTTATGATTTCCTAACACTATTTCTTGCAAGGCTCAGGCATTCTGCTCAGATGGTTAACTTCTCTTCTGTGAGCTGAGTTCCAGTTTGCTTTGTGCAGTCTTGCATGTTGAATATTCATCTGTGTTTTTTCTCAGTCCACCTCCAGATTTCTAATTCTTGTGATTCATGACAAAGATTTTAATTATTATGGAAAGGACAGCCACCTCAATCTCATTGTTTACACAATCAAAAGATCATAATCCAGTTGCAATAAATCTCAGCTCTGATGAGAAATAATTTGGCATTGCCTAAACATGATATGAATATGTTACAAAAAGCCTCTCTTAGTTTCCAACTTGCCGATTGAAG
>WEKX01023401.1:31287-51553 GCA_013390025.1 Pitta sordida
CTACAGAGGGCTTTTTAGTCTTGGTCTTCAAAGCTTAGTAAGACTTTCTCAAACTGCATTTTATAAGCCCTCTATATATTTTTTCTTGTAAAGTCCACGTATTTTCTTGTAATTTTCCCCCCTCCTTATCCAGTTGTAACTAGTATGTTCATAGAATGATCAAAGTACAAATGTTGACATTAACACGGCTGGACAAATAAATAAAATTCTTATATAAGTATCTATTAGGCAAGATTTACTTCATGCCATTTTCAATCAACTACATAGGCAAGAAGTATATATAGAAAAATAAATCCCCTATTCATACTTACACAAATATTTCATGTACACTTTGTTTATTCATTGGAAGAAACTGAGCATATCTTCCGCAGTTTTACCACAGGTCATCTGAAGGGCAGTATCAGGATTCCTGTGATCCATGTAGGTCTCCCAAGGGGGCACAGAACAAGACCTGTTTGATCCAGCACCTGCTGTGAAACCATCACTTGGATACTTTTTTGTAAATTTTTGCCAGACTGTGTATAGTATAAATATGTAAGAAAGAGCAACAGGAAAATCAGCTGGATATTGATGAAAATGCCATTAGTAGCCACTGATCAATCATTTCAGACTAGTTATTTTTTATGTTCTGCTGGGCTTGCAGCTTCAGCAAGGTCAGCAATTGGTATCAGCCCTGACACAGGCCACCACACAGTTTTTAGCTGTATGTTACTACATTGTGCTTTTATTATAGTGTAGGGAGAATGCCCACAAAATGCAAAACACAACAGCTGACGTGTGTCACACAGTGTGTATCACCACAGCTTGGGGATTATTCGATGAGCATTCAGAATAACCTCATAGAGTTTAGCAATACAGCTTCTAGGAATCATCAGATTCTAATTCCACAGAAAAAATAGCAAAAATCTGCTTAATCGCCAGATTAATTCTTGGAGGGTTGTTTTGTTTTGTTTTAACTTTAGGTCCTCTGGAACTTGACAAAAAGACCTTAGGGAATGGATTTGAGTAATGATTTTCTGAAGCCATTAAACTTAACAATGACTTCAAAGATTTAGCATCTGTTTTTTAAATGTTCGCATGAGGCTGACAGTTGGTATACAATGTTTCACCCCGTTGCAGTTGGCAACTACCAAGATATTAAATCTTACATAAAACACAAACTTTGCCTGAAACTATGGCTCTGATGAGGAAGAAGACTATGAAATATGGCATCTTTGTGTTCATCAGCTCCAGGTGAGAGTTTAAAGTCTGCTTGACTTACTGGCACATGTACCTTTATGTCCTTAATAATTTGCTAGCACCAGAAAAAGACAAAGCAGTGAGGGGAGAATGAGTTTCATTCCCTTCTGGCTCACGTATCAGGAGCTGTTAGCAAAATTCCAGCTCTGTGGTGGGAATGTGTGAGTCCAAAACAAACAAGATGTTTTTCAGATGCTAGACTGTGTTTAAGATCCTGGCACTTGGAAAAAAAATTTTTCTTTTATTACTGAAAATTGAACAAGTTTTATGAATATCAGCTCACTGACAAACAAGTATGCTGGTTTAATGGTTGGGTTTCACACTGTGCAACAAATCCTGACACACAAGTCTTCATAGGAGTCAAAGGCCCAGCGAACAGAACTAATGCCGTTCCACTACGCAGCTGTAAGAAGAGTGAGGGAAACAAAACTATTCAGCCCCCTCCCCTTAATGGATCAGTTCCTCCATTTCATTTCACAAGCTGAAAGTGTGGCCAAAGGCTCTCAACTTCAACAGTGCATGGAAAAATTTCCTTTGGGGAGAAACTTATATCGTCTGCTGCCAGACCTGTCCTGGATCTTCATAGAGTGAAAAGGGAATAACTTAATGTTCCTGAAGTCCAGATTATCTCCTGTTTCTCCATTCACCCTCATCATGACCTACACCACTTGTGAGTCAGCTCCACTATCTGGCTCTTAACTATATGGGCTGTAGTTGAATCTGTAATTTTGTCTAACTAAAGCCACATAGGAAGAAAATAAATTAAATGTCGGCTTTTTTATGTCCTTGATCACAAAATGTAATGGCATTGCTTCGTCGCTGGTTTTCTAAGTGATTGATACCTTGTATACAGGTAGCCACTGCTTGTAATAAAGATGTCAAGCAAAAAATTTCATGTGTCATTATAAGCTGTAAAGCAAGGCACAATCTGGCCACTGTATTTGAATGCAAATATGTAAGGGAAAGAATACAAACAAAATTTCAAGTCTTTAAGACAAATATTCCAATTTCTCACCATTTGTCTCCTAATTTACTTAGCTGAGAGGAAAACAAAGGAAAAGCCTTCCATAACTTGCCTTTCACATGCCTTTATTTGAAAGAAAGACAGTAAAGAAGAGGGTATTTCTTAACTTCGAGAGCCTTGGGAAAGGTAAGGCTGGGCTTTTTCTCCTCCCCCTTTTTTAAATTAGTTTATTGAAACTCGAGAGTGGAAAGAGGAATCCTACTGAAAGAAAGTCTGTTTATGTAAAGCTCATAGAAGAAATTGTTTCAGAACACTAATTTATTTTAAAATATTGCCCCTTAATACTGCCAAGATTAATGAAATCAACTGTCAGCAGCAGAGGAATTGCTGGTTTACAAGCCAAAGCTGATATGAATTATGTGAAGAATTCTTTCAAGATTTGTGAAAATTTTTGCAGAAGCCACGTGTATAATAAGCTTTTTTGATACTGTTCTCCATTATTTACCTCCCATTTTTTTTATCTCAGCATCCTATTTGGCTACTGATAAACAACCGTCTTCAAAGACTGGAAGGTGTCCAAGAAATATGAGATAAATAAGATTATCCCTGCATTTTCCCCAGGGATTTAGGATGATATGATAAGTTAAGATCTGATTCAAAGACAGATCTCAACAAAAATACAAAATAGAACATCAACTCTGCCTGCTTAAATCAGGTTTCAGCTTCTTCTGTGGCATAAGATGTTCACTGTGTGTTTTTATAGCATCAAAACTTTCATCCATTTTTGTATCAGGTTTCTTGTATGCACTGAGTATTAGTGAGCATTAGTGAAAGCTTTCACCAGGGCTCATTTTCTTTGCTGAGGTCATAACCCGTTCTTTTTATTCTCTCATTGATTGAGCTACCCAACATCCTCTG
Source organism: Pitta sordida (assembly GCA_013390025.1). Taxonomy (NCBI): domain Eukaryota; kingdom Metazoa; phylum Chordata; class Aves; order Passeriformes; family Pittidae; genus Pitta; species Pitta sordida. The sequence goes on from WEKX01023401.1 coordinate 34,409, forward strand.
GAAGGTCATAGATAATTTTTTTCTTTGTAGTTTCTTAGAGGGAAATTCTGATCTTTCTTGTATGAGTCAGTTAAAAAAATGCAGATTCTTCACCCATACTTGTTACACAGAGCTGGTATATTTACCTGGTATAAAGCAATATAAATGAACCATGAATTTATACTTTCTGTGAACTTGAGGCTGTTATTCCCTTACATAATACTGACATTACCAATAACTACAGAAAGTTGAAGAATGTAGTATAAAATTTGCCATAGCTACCATAATTTCATTGATTTCTGTCATTCTGTCATCTATAATCTAGATACTCCTTTTTTCAATATACTGAACCAGAGAAAGCAATATAAAGGTGTTCTCTGTAGTGTTATTGTGGGTGTAGGTTTTATCCTTTACAGACGAAAAATAAGCAACTTACTGTTGGTCCTTCTACACTCTGAGAGTATCCACTGACAGATCTGCACAAAAGAAAGTTAGTAACTTCTAGAAGTGGCACTCATTCTTCTTCTGGTTACTAGCATTGTCTCCTTTGAAATAGCATTTCCTTCTAGGATGTTCCACACAGGTTCTGACCCTCACTGCTGTTAGTAAGAAATACCAGGGACAACAGCCTGGCCTTAAAAAAATAAGAAAAAAACCAACCAATCAACCAAACAAACAAACAAAAAAACAAACAACAAAAACAACAACCAAACCTCCAAATAAACAAAACCTCAATCTAAACCAAACCAAAAAAACCAGTATTTTGGTTAGTATCAGCTCAGTATCCAGTTTGGATTCTACAGAAGGAAGGATTAAAACCCATCATTCAGATGGAGGAAAGCAAATTTTATGTTACATATATAAACTCAGCAGTTCTCTGACTGTATTTTGAGTTTAGTTTTCTCATGGTTGCCCTTACACTAAAATCTGTCTTGAAGATATTTCAGTGTCCTCTTCTGCCTCTGCTCCCTTCTTTACTTCTTTCACTCTGTACTCCCATTCTCTAATCACATACTCTTGTGAGATCTCAGGCAGGCCATCCTAAGTACACTGCTTCTGGTTTTACACTGGAACTTCAATTTGTTAGCTTAAAATTGGTATTTCATAGTTAATTAGTTTTGCACTCTTTTGTTAAAAACTCTTTAGTCTGGACAACATGGTACCATGAATTCTAGCTTTCTACATGCAGAAGCAAGTCACAAGAACTAGACACATAATTCACTTCCCTGTGTAGATATGTGTTCCACGAGGCTGCTGTGATGTTAGTAAATATTTAACGTAAGGTTTTATCTTTTTTTTTGTGATCTTGTGCTTCAACATACTGAGCCAGAGAGAAGAAAATATATTTCACCAAGAAATCACAAGAGCTCTGCACAGATTGATCCCTGCTTTGAAATTTTACTCCAAAGTCATTGGAAAGTTAAAAAGTAGATGTGAAACTCAACTGTTGCTTCAGGTAGAATATATGTGGTTTTCAATCCCTAAAGAAGCTGCATCTAGGAAAGAGATCACAGTACCACAGTGTCGACAAGGTTGGAAAAGACCTTGAAGATCAAGTCCAACCTATAATCCAACTAAAACCTAACAGCTGTAACATTTATATCATGGCCCTTAACACCTCATCCAGTCTACCCTTAAACACCTCATAAAGCAGTGACAAGATAAAGTAGTTACTGCCTCAAACACTAAACACAAAACAAAGTTCAAGGGTAATTCACATGCAACAGCAGCAGGTAGAAAAGCTAAAATTCTTCTTGGCAATGAAAAGGGGTGGAAGACAGAAATCATTCATATATAGGAACTGAGAGTATCACTTGGATGATCAGTTTTTATCAGGGATCACAGAAAGATTAGTCTTTACTCAGGTGAATTCCTGCTCAGAGCAATCGGATTTTCCATGATCAGATAGGGGAGCACATGTACACCTTTATCAGTACCACAGTCATTTGCACAAGTGAGCAGGAAGGCAGGAGGGCTGAAGCACACACCTCCAGAAGTTACCAGTCTGGAGGCAGACTGAACTAGCAGGAAAAAGCCTTCCCAGCAGAAGAGAAACTCCCCATGGCAACAAGTGGGGAACATCACTCATTGCTGTTCAAACTTTGCCGTGTCCTGGACGACAATAAGGACTGTGAGGGCAGAGTGAAGGGAATGTGTTAGTCCCAATTTTTTTAGTCTGTCTGAGACAAGGTGAATGTAATATGAAGCAATATGATGCCCTGGCAAAACCTGTACTAGAATTTTTATGGAAATAGCCTCCTATCAAGGCATATTAAGCATTACACCTGAGTCAATATGTGTGCAATTAGACAAACAGACAGTAGATTTGGATTAATTTTTGGACAGTGGGTGTGAATTAATTTTACCTAACGACAACATTCTCTGAAATGATTGGTGATGTTAGGAAAAACAAACTGACCAGCTTTCACTAGAGCCCTGTGAGCTGTGTTGCTTTTCTACCTTCCAACTACAGCTTTAAAAAAATTAATTCAAACCCAACGGTTTATAGAGGTTTATACTGATTATACATCCCACATCTCTCTTCTTCAGGTGATAAGGTACAGGCTACTGCATCCTGGCAAAATTCCAGGATGGATAATTGCTTTGCCTTGCCAAGTTTTAATTGAATGAGGTGTTCTTCCTAACTTTGTCTCCTAAATTACTGTGCATTGTTATGGATTGTTAATTACTGGCCACACAATTCAAGAGAAGGCTGACTTCCAGAGGTATCATATTGCCATAGTGAATCCAGAAAATAAATAAAGTTAAAGCCCTCAAATACATATGTAGAAAAAAGTATGTAACCTGTAATCCAAGCTTCACTTCTCCCTCTGTTCATGCATTGAAAATAATTATTAGTGTAGACTGACAATGGAGCCCTTCCAGTTTTTTGAGTGTGTTCTTAGAGAAGGGCAGACTAGGGTACAATTCCCCAGATTCTCAGTGGCTTGTTGCAGTGGTGATTTGAAGGCATTTCTGTGATCTCCAATGGGCTAATTGGAGACACTTCAGAACACCCTTGCTGGGGCCAGAGGGGCATCTGCTTGGTTTTGACTTCCAGGGAAACGTTACTTTGTTCTAACTGAAACTGTTTGTAAAACAGGAGCATAACTCTTTTGTCCCAAATCATTTTAGGTTTGACGTCAAAAAAGTTCTGTTTTGATATTTCAAACTAGGAAATTCGGTAAAAAAAGGAGAAGAAAAGAAAAAAAGTCCAAGCAATTTTGCATTTTAAAATTTCAGAAACAATTAGATTGGAAAAACGAGAAATCAAAATAAAGCATTTCCAAAAACATCTAGAGAGACTTGTGTACTCTACTCTTTTGCTTGATTGCTCAACAAAGGGAATTGTAGTTTCAGATTTTACCAACCCAGTACATAGGAAATTGATCCCAAATATGAAAAATTATGAGAAATCAAGGCAGATATATATATTCTTAATACAAACAAATTATTTTTATATGACCATAATTATTTCCAGCTAAGGTCTAGAACTTAAGTAATATCACTTATATGTAAATCTATACATACATATATAATTAACATGTATGTAGAAAATACTTGTGTCGAAATTTCAATATTTGATATGTCTATTTGTACAAGTAACAACACAATTTTCCCATGCAGAAAGTATTGCCATTAACCATTGTGTCAATTTAGTTTGAGTATCCAACTCGGGTCACTCATACATACAATCTGAGGGTCCCAAAAGACAGAGAAAGAAGGAATAATAAGAAGCAGGCAGTCCCCACGTGAGGAAATAGGTGGTGCTTTAAGTTGCTTCACAGATTTTGAGGAGAAAAGTTGTATACCCTCTAGGGTTGCTAAAGCATAAACAGGCAAAGGAGAGGGAAGAAAATTCTACTGAAGAGCAGTTGTATGTGAAAATTATGACCACATACAAATTCTCCAGGAAGTTGTGAACTGTGTTTCAGGCTGTTGAAGATTCATTTACCTTTTATTCTCCCTGTTCCTTTAAAAAGAAAAAAAAATTTTGAGTGAATGACTTTAAATGATTGAGGAATCTCCCTTCAGTATCCCAAACAGGTTTTTTATTGGCAACTGAAGCCCCTTTTTCATTACTCTTCAAAGATCCCTCCATTTCAATTCTACTTGTTCACATTCTGCTTCAAATAATACCCCACTGAGCTGACCACATGCAGGACTGTGTTCCAAGACCTGTTTTTTTTAATAAAAATTCTCTTTCAGTGTCTCCACACCATGAAACAAATCACATAGCTTCATAAGCCATCAGACAATCCCTTCAGTTTCTTGTGCAGGCGAACTGAGCCTTTTTCATCTGATTAATTCACCAAGCAAGCTGATCTGGGAAGCATAAAAAGCTTCTGAGGCAGGATGAGAATCTGCAGCTCATATTTTATAATGGCATCACTAATGCCCCAAATTAAGTGCTGAGGCTGTTTTGCTTGGCAATATCATTTCATGTTAATTTTGGATGGGAGTGAAAATGAAGTTGTAATCTCTCCCTTTCATGCTGCGACTATTTCCTTGACCATCTTAAGTGCTGCATTTTATGAGGATGTGGCTGTTACTGCTGGGTACAGAAACCACTATACAAGTATAGCCCCTTGAGTTCCTTCCCCAAAGAGTTTACAAATCTATGCATTCATCCAGGGACAGGGCAGCCTTGGGGAGCATGTCTAGCTCCATGCAGGGCCTGGTGAAGAGGACCCAGAACAGAGTATCTTGCAGGCCCGGAGCAAGGCAACCCCCATATTCAGTGAATTTGACCTCAACCTCCGAGGGAAAAAGATCCCTCTGAACAAATTGTAAGCACAGGTCTCACAAGCTGCACTGGTAATGCTGCAACGCATCACGTCTCCTGACTAGGAATTAGAAATTCTGTTCATTTTATTACAGGAAAGAATTTAGGAGAAGGAAGTTTGATTCTTGGAAAAGCAAAAGTGGCTTTTTCTCCCCCTGCATTGTGTACTGCTTTAGTGGTTCTACTTGCCTTTGAGTAATTTTAATTTTTTTTCTTTTCTGAAGATTCAGGCTATGGTTTTTCATGACCATGTACTGTTCAATGTGCACAACTAGTGTTACTGGTCAACATTCGCTCTAGGGTTCTAAAATGAGGCACTTAACTTATACATGAGAATTCTCCTATTTTTCTTAATTTGCACAGATAATGAACTAGTCTTAAAACTTTTAGACCTTTACTCAGGTTTGGTTTGCATGCTTTGAGGGCCACAGTTATCAATATTGATATTTATAAAAATATGTCATTTTTAATACAGAAATATTTTTATTGGTCTTGGTTTTCACAGAAGAGTGAGTTTTACTCCCTCAGAGCCTGTCCCCTTGTCAGCTTCAATTTATCACAACCAAAATGATCATGTTCCCAGCTATGAACTCTACAGTTATTTCATAGATGCATAAAAGGTCAAGACCTTAGATTTTTTTTTTTAATCTATGTCACTCTGATTTTAATAGAGCCTAAAGGATCAACAAGACCAAATTAAAATAAAAGAACATAATTATGTGTTCATTCACTTCAGATCTTTGGATACTCAGTTCCAACTTAAAATAAGCACACATTGGTAAGCAAGTCAAGCCAAAATATTACACTATAATATTTTTATTAAGGTTGGCCACTTCATAGTTAATTTTTACCTTCATTAAAATATTTTAATCTATGTCTTTAAGTATATAAAACATCAAAGTTTCATTCTACCACTACCACCTCAGAGAGAGATCAACTCTCAGTAAGACCCTTGTCATTTTCTTTGATCTTGTAGAGACCTGGGAATTTTAAGCCTGGTGTTGACTCTTTCAAAAATTTTAGAACTAATTGCTTAATGTTTTTATTGTGTTCTCTTCTCTAATTTAATATAATGTTTTATGAAGTTGTTTGAAACTGCAATCCCTGTATAATATTTTTGCTGCTACTGGTGACATATTTCTAGTGAAGTTTCAAGCTAAAGGGAATAATTTATAATGTTCTTCATTTTGTTGATAAGAACTTTCTGGTGATCCTCTGTTACTCTGTCTGGGCTATAATTTTTCTTCTGCACACATATCATCTTGCAATGAAATATTCAATATATTCAGTGAGTTTGTGGTTTAATTCAGTTAAATTACCTCATATCTGAACCAGACGCACGTATCTATTGTTTTTAAACAGACTAAAATGCTGTGGATTGTTTAATGCCTAGGGATAACTCTGGATTCTGCTGAAGGAAATAAAAAACTCCCATGAACCTCAAGAGAATCAAAGTTTCCCTGAAATGCTCAAGTACCAGAAGGAACTTGCCCCAAGCAGACTTTGGTGTAGGATATTTAAACAGACCACTTTTCCCATCCGTGCAAAAAATTTCTCTCTGACTGACAGTCATGACTGAACCATTTATGAACCCACATGAACCCACTTTCCTTCCCGCCATGTATACAAGAAATTCAGGCAAGCTCAACTGACTGCTAAAGACTGCAAAGGATGTTTTGTGCCAACAATGGTTTTCACCAGATCCAAGTCACAGTGGGATTACCTTGATTTACACTTCCTTAGGAAGTTCTGGTTCTTGGAAAGAGACTCCATTGTAAACACTTTGTCTAGTTTCACTCTGTAAAAAATAAAAGGACATGATGGCTAATTGTAATTGATCAATATATGAAGAGTTATGACCTGATCTATGTGAGTGAATAATTCCAAATCAGTTTAATCTAGGCAGAATGGAGAGAAGCAACAGCTTCATTCAAGCAGAGTTGAAAGAGGGGGACAGAAAGTATATGGGAAATTTGTACTCTGCAGGACAGACTAGTCTCAGTAGGTGAGTGCATTCCGCACTTTCCTGTAAAGCCTTTAAAATACAAGCGTCAGACACACCACCCTCCATAGTCTTTACTCCCATGGACAAAATTCATAAATATACATGGCAAGAGTGGCAGTTGAGAGAAACTTTTTGCCAGGAGCACATTAATATAATATTCTTGAGGTTTGCTGTTATCAGGATAAACAGAAACAAATGACGATCCAAGAAAACCAGACCGTAAATCTAGCTAATAATCAGAAGGACACATTCCAGTAAAGTGAGGAGTATGATAAAATTTCTGTTCTTTCAGTGGTTCCTCTGGTTTTCGGTCACTTCATCTTTGCCCCTAATCTTAGTCAACTAACATTAATAATCTGCTGTTTCAACTACAAGATTCTGCACCATTCAATGTACCTTGACAATTTCTGGAGATCTTTCATGCACAAATTTCTGATGACTCAAAGCAAACAGCTAATTCAAATTACAAAACCTTTGAGCTTCAGTTGATACTGTCACAGTATGTTTCCTGCCTAGATGTGGATTTTCTTTGACAGAATAAAAGAAATTAAAACAGATTTGTGTGCTAATTCAGTCTTATTTTCAGTTTACAATGGGCATGTAGGAAGTTGCTAATGATGAAAAAATAAAAGTATCATGTCAAGTAAATACATATTATTCATGTGTAGTCACATACGTACTGGTGGGCACATCTTTGAGTTTCAGATCTCAACCAGATGGAAAAATAACTGGAATTTTTAAAAAATTAAGCAAAGAGTGCAATATCTGAATGTCTGGGTTGTTTTTTTTTTTCTCTGAATCCAACAGTTCTGTAAAAATTGTAAGCAAACGAAAAGGACACGAATGCAAATCCTTGTACATGTATTGGGTTGTGTGTGTGTTGTATCAGGTTGTATGCATAGTTTTCAAAAAGAAATTTCAAATTTTAAGATGTTAATATTATCGGCCTGGACTCTGAACAGCATGATTATTAATACAGTATTTTAATTTCGTTTAACTCCTGCACCTATTTTGGCATGGTTGTTTTGTTCCTACAGATGAAGAATTTTTTCAAATACCAAATTCTGGGTGCAAGAGGCTATTCATGAATCCCAGGCTTGACATTGAGTAAAATAAACATGCTTTGCATTGTCATTTTTAGTTCTTCCTATACGTGACACATTGCACACTACACCAAATGCTCTCACGTGGGGTCCACAAGTCTTTTACTTAAATATTAAGGCCTAGTTAATAAAATGTAAATAATTCTTATCATAGTCATCTTTAGCAAATACCATAAATATTAGATTATATTGTTGATACATCAATGTTTATTACCTGGTGACAGAGAAAATTATTATTTAATAAATCAATCTTTGAACTAGAAACTTTTAAATGTAAACGTCACCCAAACCAGTGTGATTTTTAGGGCGGTACTCACAGCTCTGTATAAATGCCTCATAACAAGAAATTAGATATTAGACAATTTCCTATGACTTTATATCACCAGAATGGGGGGTTGTACATACAGCTTTTTCAGACTTCAAAATATTCTCTGCTGGTTTCCCTACCATGCAGTTAAACCAAAATTATACAAGAAATAAGGTCCCCAGTGTGGGAAAATGTTTCTTTCCCTTACCAAAATTTCAGTCCTTATTTTTTTTCTCTTTACAAGTACCCAGTGGCAAATTATTTTTGAAAACAGTTATGTATTTGTTGGATCTTTCCATAATACTAACTCAAGCTGACTATTAGCATGGAAAATATATAAACCATATCCAATAAAAGTAGATCTTTTTTACCAAGGAATTTTTTTGTTTCACAGTATTTCAAAGCTTAGATGTCACCAAAAGATTGTATTTCACAGCTGTTACTAAGCTACCATGAATTACTGATTAAAAAAAAAAAATAAAAAGATTTTTAATTAAGAAAATTCATGACAGCATTGAGTTCCTCCAGCATTTAGTGCAACATCCTTTACTTTTTATATTAAAAGCTTAATTGAGAGCTATAAAAAAATTCCCAGTTAAGAATTTAGAACTCCTCAGTTGTTACATAAGAGCCTTAAAATACATTCCTAGCAAAAGATTTCCCACCATAAAAAAGCACATTCAGAGACAAAAAAAAAAAAAAAAAAAAGATACTCCACAAAAGAATTGGCATCTACAGAGCTTGTTGAAATGGTTTTGCCTATTGCTCAGCTGTTGAGGATATCTGAAGGGTATATATTCACATAAATCCCAAATTCGGAGTGAACAGGGCAGGGGAGCAGGATTCATTTCTAGGAAGAGGTTTCTGTCAGAGGACAGTAAAGTTCTCATACCCACACACGAATGGTGGAATCAGAATTTATTCATATGAAAGTTTCAACGGGCTAAAAAATGTCTCACAGGACAAGCACTCCTGATTAGAAGAAAAAGAGAAATAAAAATCCCCACAGAACCTCACTAACAGTTGGGGGTTTTTTCTGTCAATCAGCTCTTCACCTTAAAAATGCTTGGGTATGTGCTATTTTTAAGGATTTATATAACTGAACTTAATGCTTATAAATTCTCTACATGGAGACATTTCTGAAAACACAAAATGCACTTACATATTCTTTGAAAGTGGAATTTAGCTGCTCAGCTCACATTTGGCTCTGAACATCATTTTGCATTAAAGAGTCTTGTCAGAGGTTTGGCTTTAGTTTCTCCACTATTTCAGCATTCTAGGGGGAAATAGTAACAGACATATTTATATTTTCAAAAGATGCCTAATTTTGAGTATCCCAGCTAATGATCTGTCTTCTGAGATCAAGAAGTATTAGTCCTGATTTTCAGAATGCACCAGTCCTAACAGCAACAGTAATGTTTTTGTAAATCTTTTTTAAAAAATTTTTTAAACTACATTATGAATAAAGGCCAAATAAGAATATCCCATGGAACTCAATTCACATTTTAGTATACAAGAGAAGACCAGATCTAAATATTATTATTACTGTATATGAGCAAATAGCTTATCTGCTTAAACTGTGACATTTCCTCTCCCATAAAAACCAGAAGAAAATTAACTCAACCTCAAAGAAAATGAAAATTCTTATTTTTAAAGGAAAACTTAAGTGAATGAAGTTAATTAAAAGAAAAGTATACTTCTCTAATGCTGCTGAAAGTGCTTTACAATGACAACTCTCAGGTTAGTTATATTTTCTAATTTCTAGACAAGATATAAGATTAAGTGATTCAGTGGCAATATAACAGATTTTTTACCCAAGGCCACACAAACAGTACTTGGTTATAAAACTTTAACAGATTCATTTATGTATTAAATTATTTAAGCAAATGTAATGCTTCCAAATTGTATTGTTTTGCAAGGTTTTTCTTGGAACCTTTGCCATTTGTCATACATATACTTCTGTCTTTTTTCTACTCAGAAGCACAGCATGAAAAAACTTCATTTTGCATTGAAACATTACAACATGGAACAGTATGATGAAATGAGACACAGGAGGAGAGTTTGTGTTATACTCTGGTAAACAGTTGGTCTACAGGAATGATAGCATTTTATGCTGTGACTGATATATCAATTGTGAGTCCTAAAATACGACTAATCTGAAAGCAGGAGTTCTGTCTGTCATAGACTGTATGCATGTGAAAGATTGCAGGTAACATGTCTAGGCCTGCTGGGAGGTCACAACCTAAATCTCACCCCAGAGTTAATGTAACAATGCAATAAATTCTGGTAAAATTATATCTCAAGTATACTTAAAATTAATGTCACTCTGCTAAATAGAGTAATACTAACAATTCCAGTTAGGCTCCAAGCTTGTAGATAAGACCCTGAGATTATTTACATGCTTTATGTGAATGAGTAGTTCCAATAAAGATCCTACATTAAAAGCAATTGTCTAAATGGTTGTAGGTTCAGTACAGGGAGCTCTGTAGAGCACAGAAGGGAAATACTGCCCATCTATCATATGGCACTGCAAGATCTACATGGTATTAATGTATTAAAAACCCTTGATCTGAAGTATTTAATATTTTTTAAAAGCTAAAGACAAAGTTGCCAAATATTATTTTAATAACATTCTAGATTATTAGGTTTATTTGAAAATGTGAATTTACTCATTTGATACACTTATGTACACAAGTAATTTCCCTGGGTGCTATCCACATCACGTAATGCCTGGCCCTCCACACGCTCCCACAGAAAACACTGGCACTACTTCAAAAGCCAAGCCATGGAGTGGACCTGATTCAATTACGTACATAAGCATGTGTTTAGGCAGGAATTTATTGCTCAGAATCATATAGCAGTATGGATGATGAAAGTCAAATATTTTGATACCAATTTATAGCTCTGAAGCATATAGCAGTAAGGATGAAGGGCTTCATATAAAAATATTTTTGCATTTCTTAGGATCACTGAATGCGTGACAAACTGAAGACAAGTGGGGAGATAAATCTGACACCATAACATACATTTAAATGTTTGAACAACACACCAGTGTTTCAAGTCTAAAATAGTCCATATTGTTAAGGGATGTTGTTTTTCGTATGTGAGACTTGAACCCACTCAAAGCAGTTGTTTCCTAATCTCATTTACAGAAGTGTTTCTCATCATCTATAAACTGCAAAAAGCTGACTGGGAAAAAAAAGTTACACTGATTCTGAAACACTGTCAATTGAAAGTTCCCCCTCAGAAATTCAAATCTTCTTCCACAACCAGCTATATCTGTCCACTGTAGCACTATAATAATCAGCGGAAACTTTCCTCCTGACTTCAATGAACAGATCAAGACCTCTAAGTGACTGCAAGAGAAGCTCTTTTTCTCCTTAGTAGTCATTTTAAAAACATTTAAAATATATCATTACTTCTTTAATCATTTTCACATATGCACTGCTTTACTTTTCTCAAAATTAGGAAAAAATGTAATATTTTTCAATGGAAATTTAAACTGATTTAATTTCTAGTGCTTAGCAGAAATGGTGAAAACGGGTTAGGAATATTACTAGATATTTTTTAAAAGTTGATAAGATCAACTGTTCTCTGTTGAATTCCAATGTTCTTTTGATTCTTAAATCAGTATTGAAGCAGCATGGAAACATGCATTTTATGTTTGTAAGACGTGACATGGTTACTTGTCACAGAAGGTGTCACTATGGGTCTGGCCACTGACAGCAGGAGACTCAAATATGAGTTTTAATTAAATGAGTAGTTATCAATAAAAGTGAGAGACAACACATGAGGAAGAATGATAGTTAATGCTGGGCCACAGTAAGGAGAGAAATGCTCCCCAGAGCTGAATGCCTGTGGATTTATGGACATGCATTCACTGTTTCAGGACAACACTGCTGACAGCAGCTTGCTGGAATGGACAATGAACAACTCTCCTGGATCTCCGGGACATTACTACCACTATTTAACCAGTGCAACAGCTCATACCACTGCACAGCACAAGCAAAGCACCTCCTTGCCCATTAACATTTCAGATTATTTGTTCCTTCCCTCTGCTTGAGTTTGTCCCCTGCTTATCCAGAGAGCAGAAACTGGCTGAGTTCCCTTCTGTTTGCTTGCATCCTCAAACGAGCACATGGGAGAAGGGATCACTTTGGAATCTGGCTCATTGAGTGTTCCTCCGGTAAAATAGGCAAAGTGAGTCACTGATGGAATGAAACTCGGGCTAGCAAAAGCCAGGCAGAGCCACAGATGAGTGACAAACATCTCTCAAAGTAAAATATGCAGCATACACGTTATAAACATCCATAACGTGATTTTTTTTGTTATCTGGGAGTAATCCACAGGGTCATTTTAGACAACAAGCCATGATTTAGACATCCCTGTAGTAATGGAAGGGAAAGAAAGCAACAGACTCAGTGAGTCAGGGACTGAGGTAGATGTGTTAACGTCTGATCCTCCACCAGCAAAGAAAAGTTCAACCTTCTCTGCCTAATGTGAAGTAGAATAAGCTTTCCAAAACATCACATCCTGAGTGATGAGGGGTCGCCCACTGTGCTCCTCTGTTGGGGCAGGAGGAGTGCAGGTACCAACCAGGCTGTACATCATGAAAAGTCATCGCAGTGAGATAAATCTTTGCTTCGGGAAAAACACTAACCAAGTGAATACTTCTGCCTAAAGGGCAAGAAGTCTCAACACCCTGCATTTACAATTGCTGTTTATATAGCTGAATACAGAGAACTGAAAGCCAAATAAATGTAGGAATAAGAATTAGCATCCCATCTTGTAGACAAAGGCGAGAACCATATTAAATTTGTTCACATGCTGTCAGTACAGCACAATGGACAAGTCTGTGTTTTAGAAAAGGCTTTGCTTGTTTTCACAGTAGGAATGAAGTAAATAGAAGTGCTTGTCTTCAGCTCCAGTGTTAATACCCACATTTAACAGTTAATTCTTTGCCTAAATGAACAGAAAGTATCTTTTATTGTACAGAGGTATTTCAGATACATAGAACTAAATGGAGTGGTACAAAATGTTCATTATCCATCTCTTACAAGATGACCTTTTCTTTCACCAGAACAAAATTCATCAACTTTCAAACTTAAAAGTACTGTCTCTGACTGTCTCAAACTGCAATTAATTCACATTTATTAGCATCTCAGTTATCAACTCTTCAGAAGAGCAAATCACAGTGATGCAGGCCAACTTCTGCTTCTTCATGCAGAGTAGGAAGCATTCTCACAGTACAACCTTCCAGCAAATGTTTGTTCCTTGCCAAGTCTTGCACCACAGTATACTTAATTAGGCCACAGAAAGCTGACATCCTGCCTACTTCCCAGGTGTACACCATTTCAAATAAAGATTACGGACCCAATCCTGTCCCCAGTTCATGCAGAGCATTTGAGTCCAATAAAAAAAATTAAAATCATAGAATTCCCTTTCATTAAACACTGTATGAACATAAACACTGTACGCATATGAATATACTGTTCAGGTAAGAACACAATCATCATAAAAATAAAATACTTAAGTCAGTAGCTAAGATACCCATGGTTTGATACCTAATACCACTCAAAAATACTTAGTGATCAAATGTAGAAATGTCTCCATTATTGCTTGAAAAGAAACAGACAACCTTGTAACTTTAGCAATATATAGAAAGAAAGAGATGTACACACGTACCTGGTTTAGAGATACACCTGCACAATTCAGTAACAAGTTGTAATTTCATGTCCTGCTTCATCTACATTTACTCCCCAGCTGTTTAGTGCAGACCTCATAGCTTGTCAGAAAAATATCTTTCTACAGCTTGTAAACATAGAAATGTATCTCACCTTCCAGAGCTGTTTAAATTCAGCACTATTTCCTACGGTAGGAACTGGTTACATAGGTTTAGAAACTTCACAAAAGGGTCACATCATAATCCACACTTTGCAGGGTCTGTTTACGCCGGTTAAACCCAGCACCCAGCACAGAAAACCCCTGAATCCTGTATAGAGGTCTTAGCCATAATGGTAATACACAAAGAAATGACAGTAGCAATGCTTCTACTCCTGAAATAACCTGAGGTATTACATCTTTATGTAATATCTTTATCCACAGAACTGTATTTTGTAGAATCATAGCCTACTCATAACATTTTATGGAGAGTAACGTTCCTTTCCCTTAGTTGGCCTGTAATGCTGGACACCTGCCTTACAGATGGGGAAGAGATGGGGAAAAAAATCAAAAGTATTTTTAAGCTCCCTAAAATAATTTAATAACTTTCTATGCAATCTCTGCCACCTCTTAAATGCAAAATGATGAGGTGCATGCTACATCTGCACTATTCTGGACTGGGGCTGCTTAAATTTCCTCTCAGCCCCCACAAATTGGGTGCCTTTCTCAGGATAACTCTCAGATACCACCTGATTGTGGTCTCCAGCCTTTGTGTGGCTTAGGAAAAGCTGAGGTCCCCTTCCACTTGAGAGGGCATGAACTGCTATCCCACACTGGTGCCTACTTTCAGATGTAAAAGCTGCTGAGTTTGAGAGTTAAGTGTTGCAGTGAGCGTGAGTCCTTACCAGTCTCGATAGATGGTTCACAAAGAATAAAAAGTAAGAGAAAGCAAGGAGGCTTTCTGCCAGCTGTCTCTGGAGTTAGTGTGTGAAGTGGGTAGCTATGCCCTACTACCTTCCCTGTAGGCCACGATCCCTTCTCCACATCCCTTGCACTGCAGAGGTGGACATATCATACGCTGAAGGCACAGTTTTATGTTTTCTAGAAAACATGTAGTTTCACACTCAATTTGTCACAAGTTCTCTCACTAGTTTGTTCTGCAAATGTGCTCTTTTTGCTTCCTTGTACCAGTTGTGGCTTGGCAGTAACTGTGTGCTCAGACTGATGGAGCTCATTTCTCCACTGTACTATTCTTACCCAGGCTTTCCCCAGCTCCCCAAAACATGTTCCTGAGCCAGGTAGCTTCCTAATTCCTCAGGAACCTTCAGGAGTATTTTTTCTTTCCTGCTGTCAGCTAGGAAAACTGAAACACCTGGAAAGCTGACTGACAAAGTGGCATAGCTCCTCGCTGGGTGACGCCTCTCTCCAGTCTTTCTCCTAGAGGGTTTAAGCAACAGAACAAACGCCCAGCAAATGTCTTCAGGTCACTCTTACAAAGACAAAGCGGTCAGGTGAGAGCCTCTTATCCCTCCTGGGACATCACAGCATGCCTGTGGCTCCCTGAGCATTTCCCAACCTATTTCCATGTGTGGACGCAAAGCAGTGCCTGCCTGGACCAGGGGCTCCTCTCGCTCCTTCTCCCTCCCTGGGCCATCACTGACCACAGGTGACAAATGCCACTGACTGCTGTCCCCAGGGGAGCTCTACTCCCATGAGGATGTGCATCAGACAGGACACGCACCCCTGCATGCACACCAAGGTCTAAGTAACTTTTTACTGTGGTGGGTCCAGGAGAGAAATGAGAGCAGGGAGATGTAGTTTGTCAGAACGATATTCAAGATTCTTTTCATATCCCACTTTGTTTTGTTGGCATATATTTCCAAGTACAAAGTGCAGTCCATCACAATAATATTTTCAATAAAATTTCAAGAAAATGAGATGATAACAAGACCATGATATTTTAAATTGAATGAATTTCAAGATAGTTAAGAATTAGACTCCCAGAGGAATACTTTATGTCACAAGCTATGAACACTACTGTTTAATGTACACTCATGCTCCATCTGTTTCTTTTTCCATTATTCGAATCTCCTAACCAGTTTCTCATGCACACTTTTCAGCTCCATGCTGTGTTTTCTATTTATTGAATACATTTCTCACTTCAACATTTTTCCACCTGAGCTGGCAGTTGTGGCTTTTATGGCTGTACACATGCAGGTCTCCGTAGATTATGAACTTCATATTTTTTCATTTGCCTCATGCTTCAGTTCTCTAGCTTAGTAGGCCCTAAAATGTGCAAATTGAGAGGTGTTTTGAAGTAACCATTGCTATTCTAAGCCATTGACTTGTCATCAATTAGATTAAAACATTGGTTTACAAAAATAATGTTTCCTCTTTACTTCATAAAAAATAAAACACTTGGAAAAGGAAACCCAGCTGTGCTAAGAGGCAAATTACTTTATGTGAGTAAGCAAACATTTTCTGGTCAGAGCAACAATGTATTATTCAGGGCCATTTTACTACATCAGTTTTAAAGTAATGTGGCTGTTCTGTAGTGTTACTAAGTAAAACTGGTGGAAAAAAATCACAAGCCAACCTGTTTTTCAAGCTACCATCTTCTTTTCATTAACCACAGAAATTATTTGAAGTTTTGGAAAATTCAGAGACTTTCAAATTGCACTGTGTTCTTCTGGGGCTAAAGACGAGGTGAAAAGGAGCTATTTTGACAACTTAGTACGTGTTTAATGGAAAGATTGGCATTAGAACCTTTTCGTAGTGAGCACTGTGCGAAGACACGAGCATGGACTATAATCTCAAATGTTTGCTGTTGGATTTAAGATGTGATGCAACAAGTGCAGCATCAACAGAACGATGATACTACAAGAGCAATAAAAATTTTCAAGGGTGGGTTTGTGCCACCGTGTTTGCTTGGAATAAAATTACAAGTGGTAGCTAAGTTTGGTCTGCATTAATGAAAAGTCCACAAAAACTAAGATCATCAAATTTCTTGGACTGAGAGGAACCAAACTGGGTCTTTGCATGTTTAGCAACAATAAAATAAGTGATTCAACTGCAGTTAATGGAAACCGCAATATGGAATAGATTGAGTTAACGTAGAAGTCAGAGTTTAGCAAAGTAATAAACTTTACTCCAAAACTACAGTAGAAGGTCTCACAGCAAAGCATGAATTAGAAATAAATCATCAACTTCTACTGGACAGGTGATTTTCTAACATTTCCCACTGACACCAAATGTCTTGCACTTTAATTGTTAGCTGTCAGTTCAGTAAACAATTAAAAATGGG
>WEKX01023404.1:14482-32318 GCA_013390025.1 Pitta sordida
TAAGTCCATGGGACCAGATGGAATCCATCCGAGGGTGATGAAAGAACGAGCAGATGAACTTGCTAAGCCACTCTCCATAATTTACCAACTCTCCTGGCTTACTGGTGATGTACCACAAGACTGGAAATTGGCTAATGTGACACCCATCCACAAGAAGGGCAGGAAAGATGATCCGAGTAATTACAGACCTGTTCTCCTGACCTCAGTCCTGAGCAGAGTCATGGAACAGATAGTCCTGTATGCTATTTCGCAGCAACTGCAAAATGACCATGACATTAGAATTAGTCAGCATGGATTCAGGAGAGGTAGGTCTTGCCTGAACAACCCGATCTCCTTTTATGATCTGGTGACTCACCTGGTTGACGATGAAAAGGTCGTAGATGTTGTGTACTTGGACCTTAGCAATGCCTCTGACATGTTTCCCATAATAAGCTTCAGTTCTGTTTACACTTTTGTGGTGAGAAATGGGGAAATTTGACTTTAATATTGAGCCTTAAGTTTCAGGTCTGGTCAACATATGTAGCACCTACTAATTCTTCTATATCCTAATTTTCTAGAAATTTCCCTACAATCTCTAAGTTTCTAAGCCCTCAAATTATACCTATGTCACTACAACCTATGAATTTCTAAATCCTGAATTTAATTCCAAACCCTGACTAAGGCCTTTGTAATTATAAATATGTTTTCTATAACAGATACATAAATAGGTTTACTACACCAGTGTCCAAGGTTCTGGCATAATCCACAGCAGAGTTATTAGGCTGGTACCCACATTGGGTTTCCTGAACTGGAGGAACCTCAGGAGAAGGCAAAGGAGCTGCTAGGGGGTCACCAGCACACATGTGAGCAGCAGATGAGACCTGGCTGTGGCCAGAAGCAACAGCACCCAAGCCGCCTACATTCATAAAAGAAGACCTTAAGGATCACTAGTGACTAAGAGTGCCACTACAGTCCAAGAGTGCCCAGCATGGGCAAGCAGGACATAGCATGGCACTTTGAGCAACAAGATGGGCACTGAAACCTTCAGAAACTCACAGAGAGTGGGTAATGCTATCCACTCAGCAGAAAGCCGTGGCCTTTCTGAGCTCTACATCCCCCGGCATGAGTACACCACAGGCACAGCTGCCCAGACAAAGCTCCAGCAGGAATGTGCTGCCATCCTACAGCCAGCTGCCAGGTGTGCCTGACTGCCATGTTGTAGCAGCTAGCATAAACATGGGAGGTGCACCTATGTAAAGAATTGTATAACCCCAGGAGGAGGCAAGTGAGATGAGAGTGACAGGTAAACCCTGTTCCCCAGGGCTCAGTATCAAGGTCAGTTCTGTTTAATATCCACCAATGATCTGGATGAGGGAGTCGAGTGCACCCTTACTAAGTTTGAAGATGACACGAAGTTGGATGGGAGTGTTGATTTGCTGGAGGGTAAGAAGACACTGCAGAAAGATCTAGAGAGTCTGAATTGATGGGCCAAGGCCAACTGTATGAGGTTATGAATATGGTTATGTATGAGTAGTGAAATCAGTTCTGGCCCACGACTACAAGACATTGAGGTTGTGGAGTGTGTCCAGAAAAGGGCAAAATGTGGTAAAGGGTCTGGAGCACAAATCTGATGAGGAGCAGCTGAGGGATCTGGGGTTGTTTACTCTGGTGAAAAGGAGACTGAAGGGAGACCTTATCACTCTCTAGAACCACCTGAAAGGAAGCTGTAGGCAGGTGGGGGTCAGTCTCTTCTCCCAACTAACGAGTGATAGGAGAAGAAGAAACTGCCTCAAGCTGTGCTGGGAAAGGTTTAGTTTGGATATTAGAAAACGTTTCTTTACCATGAAGCTGGTAAAGTATCAGCTGTTTGCCAAGACTAGTTCACTGCAATAAGCAAAATCAAAATTCATAGATTACTAGAGGACTCTCATAATTTGTGGAGATGTACATATATTTTTTTAATCTAACCTCTGCAGAGTTGAAATCTGAAAGACTGACTCCTACATACAGCCAATAGGACCAATACAAAATAGTTTACAATACAAAAGCCAAGATTTCTATTTTATGATGTTTTATGGCTGAGTCCTGTATCTTACTTTTCAACAAGGGGTTAGTTTCTATAATTATTTCCTGAAAATTTGGATAAACTTTGGGAGCATAGTTGTTCGAACTGCATTGTTGCAGCCAATTTTTTACTATTAAGAATGTTAAATGAGAAAAGCTGGATTAAGCCCTGCAGATCCATTTTATAGTGTTTGTTGAACAGTTTAGATTTAGCAATAGATGAGTTAGCAATAGATACATCATACCACACAGGGGACACATTAAAGCATTGTTATTATTGCTGTTTATAGGTGTGGTATTTCTGCAGTGTTGTAATGTACTGCACAGTTTCAAGAAAACAAGAAGTATCAGCACTTAGTGAGGGTGTTTTATGGAAAAATATCTTGTCTAAAATTAACAGGCAATGATACATCTTTCCTCTAGGTTGACTTATCTATTTTAGTTTTACCACATTTTACCTTCTTTATGCTTGAAGAAATCTTTTATATTAACTTTTCAACATGGAGAGGGCCAAGTCATAAACTCAGGTAGATTTATTACTTCCTTCCCCATTACATTTGTCTGGCTTTTGTTATGGTGTCGTGGTTTGGATTTTTTTAATCTGGCAGCTAGGGGGTTAATAGCTTCTGCCTGGGCCTCCCCGCTGCTATGGAGATCAAGGTCAGAAGCAGCAGGAGATAGAGATGCCTCTGTGAACAATATATTTGAGAAAGAAGAAAAAAGTTAGTAACAAGATGTAGATGGCCAGAGCAGGGCCTATGTGGAGAAGCTGAAAGCTATGGAGGGCCCGCCAGGCCGAAGAGAGAAGGGGTAGGAATGTTCTTCCAGGCGTCTCGCTGCTGCTTGTGGAATTGACCGTGGTGCAAGACTACGGAATAGAGAGAGAGGAACCAGTGATGCAGAATCCACCTGAGGCCACGACTGAAGATGGAGAATCATGCTGCAACAGTTGCAGATGTTTAAAGAGTCATGGAAGACTTTTCCTCTCGTGAGAGAGAGAGAGAGAGAGAGGACTTTATGGAAGGGCAGAGAGATGGTTCCTACCCTAAATCTAGTCAGAAATACCAACAAGCCTGGTTTCAACCCTACCCCTGTTCCACCTTTTCCCCCTGGAGGAAAAAGGGAATATGAGATCTGTTGTAAGAGAAGGAGGGGGCTGGAGTGGGGGGGAAGGGTTGCCTTTGAAATGATGCTTCTCACATTAAGCTCTGATCTTGTTAGTTAATAAATAAATCCTTTATATTCCTTACTTGTAGTTTGCCTTGTTTTGCCTGTGATAAGTTTTTTTTCCCAGCTTTTTTCTCTGGGAGAGGTTGTGGGTGAATCTCTGACATCCAGCCAGGGTCAAACCATGACATATGGGGACCAGCAAATACACATGAATATCTTATTTCCATAGTTCCAAGAGCTGCAAGTACATGAGATGGAACTCATATAATGAAATAAATATGGTGCAACTTAAAAACTTCTTTCAGCAGGATAAACTAATCTAAGATGGAGTATTCATATTCAACCACTGTGCAAGTGGCTTAAGAAGAGCTTAAATAATAATAGTTCCTCATAACCAATGGTATTCATGGAAAAAGGATGATTTGCATCATAATCTGCTGATTTTAAGTTCCTAACCCAAAATACCACAGGTCAGCTGGATCAATTGGAAACCAGGTGAAAGTTGAAGTCATCCACAGCAGTTCCTCTTTAACTGCTTTTTAAGAGAACCTGAGAGTGTGGTTAGTACCTAAAGGTAGTTATTGACTCACTCTGCACCATTACATGAACAAAAGTTAAAAGCTTAACTTATTATAATACAAAATAAAATTAAGAACTTTTTAACAATACAAAACTGTATCAAATAGTATTTTCAACATGATTGTATGATAAAAACTAGACTGTTTTTTCTCAGAAAGGTAATATCTATCTCCATATAGCTTTGAATGCTGTTTAATATTAATACTAAAATGTTTAATATTATGTTATTATTATGAGTATTACATAATGGAACTTTACATGGTATTGCTCTCATAATAGCCTTTTACCACTATAAATTCTGCTTTTAAATTCTTTTCTGTCAGTGGATATTGCCTACATAAAGACTCAGCAAACTGCAGAAGAGTTTAAACTTTGATTTCTTAGCAGGTCACATTAGGTTATTCACAGAGCATATTTAATCTGAAAGTTTGGTATCTACGTAGCAACTGGGTTGCAAAACAGGAAAGCAAATAATTGAAAAAACTTAAAGCTTTTATACAGTCAGGTCTCCTGTATCATGGACCTGTGGTCTTAATTTGGTGCCGTGAAGCCCTACTTCCATGTTGAATGGCAGCTCATTAATATGCAAATTTGCCCTGCACCCTAACGTGGCCCCCCAGCACTGTTTCGGCACTGTGTTGCTGTGTATCAGTGTTCGTGTCAGCCCTTCCCGATGCCCGCAGTCACCCCATGTGGGAAAACCCCCTTTTCAGCTCAGCCAGAGACACAGGTGCAGGGAGCTGCCCGCGCCGCTGTCCCGGTGTCTCTTGGGGTGGGTCTCTTGGGGTGGGTCGACCTGGTCTCGCCATATTTGGGGTAGATGTCAAAAAGTGAAGAGCCAAAATTAGATCCTATAGGTACTTCACTTAAATGTAGTATCTATTAAAATTATTCTCAACAACTTTAAAATTCATGCTGAGGACATTTTTGGAAATTGTCTGGAAGCAATAGAAACAATTTTTAAAATTTTCCTTCTCTGACAGCTACTTGAAAAGGATGGTGCTCACCATTGCATTTTTACAAACACACTAATACTGCATCTACTCATATAAAAACCTCAGTAAATAATAACTCTAACATACTATCTGTGAGAATCCTCCCAGGAAACAGTTTAAAAGTTTCAGTTTCTTAGTTTACTTAAAAAAAATAAAATCGACAAACTTAATCCAAACACAAAATAATACAATAATTGTTCAGGATCTATGAAAGAAAAAGATATGGTTAATGTGCCCTAAGATGGAGCCATCATGAACTTTTACTAGCAAATATTGTTGGAAGAATTTAAGTTTAAAGCTGAAACTGTGAGGCTTTTTCTTGCTTTTCCAGATTTTTTTGTGTAAGCATGTTTAAATTCTATAAAATATTTTAAAATACTGTGACAACTACAGTGAATAGCAAAAGCATCCATTAGATTGATTGCTTCATTAAGTATTGTGGTTGAGATCATCAGTTTAGAAGCAGAACTATGTAGCAGCGAAAAATGCCCAGTCTTAATTTTTTTTCAATTATTTTGTGTTCCCCAAATCTTTTTTTTTTAAATTATTTTGGGTTCCCCAAATCTTTTAATTTTTCTCACCTAAGTAAAATTTCTAAAGTGAGTAAGTTTAGGATTACAGTAATACCTTGTTGCATTGTGACCCCTCTATTGCAACCGTGTTGGTTTGCGAGAAATTTTTGTCGCAGACCTGCCTCAGTGATTCACGGAACTTCCCGACTGATGCATGCGCAGTGCTTCTGCTTCGCCAAGGGGCAGCATCAGCGCTCCCTGTGGGACAGGACTGGGCTGGCCTGGCCTCGCGGGGAATCACAGAATCACTCAGAATCACAGAATACTATGAGTTGGAAGGGACCCACAAGGATCATCTAGTCCAACTCACCATCTAACTCCCGTACAGAGACTGAACGCACACCCCAGAGTAGTAAATATAAGCCTAGATCCCTCACAGGCTCACAGTCCACTCCGAGCCAGGAGAGACCCACAGGACCATCAGCCCTACACCCCCCAGCTAGGTTGGAAGGGGGAAGGGGACCACTCAAGAGGACACTGTGTGCTGTGCCTGCTTCCTGTCCTGCTCCTGTGTTACTGTTTCCATGGCTACAGGTGGGGAAGGGTAGTGCCCCAGGAAAATGGGGCTGGGCTAGCTGTGGCGGTGGTGGGATAAGTGCTGTGTGCTGGGACAGTGCAGCGGCGGGACATGCCCACCCCGCTGCTGTCGCTGCCCACCTGCACCGTACAGGGCCACACCTGACAGCTCTGGTGTGCAAGCACAGGGACTGGGACAGGGGAGGGGAGCAGCGGCACGGGGTTTTTGCTGCCAGCGGGGCTGGCGAGTCAGTGATGTGGAGAGTCACTGTAACAGGGGGGAAACATTGCTCTGCTGGGTCCTTACAGCCAGCGATGCCACCCCCACACTTGGGACTGGCAGATGTACCTATTGTAGCCGCTGTAGTTAAAGGGGAAGAAACTCCGACAGCACTCCCCAGAATAAGGGGTCCCAGGTGTTGCAAAGATAAGGTTTCCCAGGCTCCACAAGCACCGACCAGAGCCCGGGGACACCCCTTCCCTCCTGCAGAGGCAGTGTGAGCATGCACGGCGACAGCAGCCTGGCCAAAGAGAAGCCCAGACATTCTCCAAGGGTCTCCCCAGGCAGAGAGGGCTCTGAAACAGAGAGGGCTCCCCTGTGCTGTAAGAGCCCATGGGGAGGAGTGGAAAACACTCCCCAGTGCTCCAGAGTGGCTGGGGGTGGAGTGATGGGTGTGGCCTGTATGTATATTAATGATCCACACGTGTTTGCAAATTTGACAGTTTGTGAGATCTTGGGGAGACCCGTTCCTCGCGAAGGGTGAGGTATTACTGTATGATGTTGCATTCATTTAATTAAAAGACATTTTTTGAACTGCCTTGAAGGAATTATGAATTTACTACTCTTTTCTCTTTAGTCTAAGTAATTTCCTCAATTCATTTAAATCAAATCATATTATATAAGTAGAAATACAACCATCTTCAACTATTTTTTAAGATTTAAACAGGCATAGAATTTGCACTTTTAATTCAGTTGCTAAGTCTCACTAAAAACAAAAGGATAACTGTATTATAACAAACCACTAACATTTATTAATTTAGAAAAACAGTAGCAGAGAATTATGTCATTTAATGATATATAAACTAAGAAATTGATAAATCTATTACAGAATACGTAATGATTTTGTATGCTCAATAATCCTAGTGTGGAAGTATTTGAATAATATTTGCATTAGATATAATGAAAATAAGTCTTATTTGGACATGACTAGAACACTGAAGACACTTAATAAGAAGCAGAACTATCGATAAAACCCAGAGATCCCTGAACTCAGGAACTCAAACTATTAAGCAGAAAATTTTACCATAATGCTGCTGATAGCTGTGACTGTTTTTCTATAACAAAATAAATACAATACCTTGCTCTAGTAGTGTATGTCATCTGGTCCAAAATATTCTGCTTGGACAGTACCAGGGCATAAAGCAACACATCGTAAATATCAAAATGTATTCTCTCAGACTGAAGCATTGTATGAAAATTTTATAGACAGCATGCAATTCAAATGATCAGATAAGTTCACAGTTTGAGCATCTGCCAAAAGAAGATATTTTAAATTACTCAGAGACTCCTCTGATTGGAGGATAATTTAATGCTTACTTTACATGACTAATCATCCCACAGTCTGTCATCCTCTTGCCACTCATTTTTGAAAGGTTTCTTTACTTGGGTTGTTTTATCCTCTAAACTTGGTTGAAAATGCTGCTGTCAGTATTTGCTATTTTCCTGTTATGCAAATCCTGCAGTTCCTCAGCTGCACAGTGGATGAACACAGAAGGCATAGTGAATGAAATAACATGCAATTAAATAAATAATAAAGGAAATAATTTTTTATATAAAATACAGTCACATAGTAAATTCATCTGAATAAAGCAGATAAAATGCTAAATCTATCCTTAGATTTTTATACTAAAAGTAAATCTCTCTTTTGAGGTGACTTGAGGCTACCTAAGAGTGACCCCATCTTTCACTTTTTCTAAATGAAAAATGAGGTAGCATTTTAGAAGATGTACATAGTGAGGCTTTCCCTAGAAAAGTCATTTGAAAATAACTTAGATTAAAATCTAGACTTAGATTAACATACTGTGAAAGGAGTCTTGAGAATAAGTGTACGACAAAGAAAGAGATAGCTATTGCTTTGAACAATCTGTTCACAGGTTCACAGGTGATTCTGAGTTGGAAGGAACCCACAGGATCATTTAGTCCAACTCCCAAGAAAACACCCTCCCACCAACTAGACCATATCACTAAGCTCCTCGTCGAGTCTTCTCTTTAACACCGCCAGGGTTCTACAATTTTAAGTCTAATTGATGGCTTGATCCACTGTCTCACACTGACCCTCAGAAAACTGTCAATCTTTTGCAGTTAAAGGAACAATCGTGAAACAGAATCCCAGTCTCAAAAGTCCAGCTCTGACATCCCCAGTGGGAGTTGTATGGTGGCTTCTCTGTTTTCAGTTCTGAGACAATTGCCACTTTTTGATGTTTCCAAAGATTCACCAGCTGCTCTAGAACAATCTCCAGAACACGCTATGTAAAAGCTATATTATAGAAGAAGCTGCAATCAAAACACATTTAAACTGTAACAGGTACGTATCAACTACATGGATGTGATTTGCCAGTGCAGAAATTTTGATTTTTTTCCTCAAAAAAGTGAACCATCTATGTGTAATTAGAAACAGAATATACAGTTCCCATACAATTAATTCCTTCCCAGGAGGAACTCAAAAACAAGGAGATTGTCATGCCAAAATGAGAGGGTTAGTAGACCAAGCAAAGAGAAGATGGAGATTATTTATTCCAGTAATATTATGAATATGTGTAAATTAACTGTAAAATGTGACTTTCAACTCTCACACTGATGTGTGTTGAAGGCATCTAAAGATAGTTTAAATTATATAGATAAATGACTATCTGCTTCTAGATATTTCCCAAACCAGCTGCGTCTCTAGAGGGAGGAGTATCTAATGCTTTCTACTTAAAGGAATTTGAGCTCCCATATATAAATAATATTAAGTGAAAAAATTAAACAAAAAAGAAAGTAGATTAGAAACCTGTCAGTTTTAAAACAAGTTAAAATACAGAAAAATAAGTAAAAATATTAACTTATTTAACAACTACTGAAACAAATTTATTTGATCTCATTATTGTTTTATCTAAATTATATGAAATATCCAATGAGTTATTTACATTATGAATGTATAAACAGCCAATACTGTTTATCAAATTTTCATTAATTTAAAAGGAATATATTCTGTGATATCTTTCCAGAAATAAAAATACACAAGGGAGGATTAAGTTTCATTTCTCCTAATTGACCCCTTAGTAATGTGGTATAGGTCAACTTCTAGTCAAGTTTTCCATGATAATGGAAAGAATTAGGCACTGGAAATCCCTAAATAGTTGGCTATCTGAGTGGATTTTCCTCTTCCAAACAGGCTATCGGCATAGCAAGCTAAGCTTGAATAACTAGCATCTAGAAAGACCAAATGAAAATGAATGTATGCAGGAAACTCAAGAAAGAAAAAGAAAGCAATTTATATTTACTGATAAAGTGGAACAATGAAAACTAACACTACACAAAATTAAATTATAACATTTTGAGGTAGGTTGTCTCTGTTAAAGCACACATAGGGCTTCTTAGAAGATCTAATTCTTTCTGTAGTCCCAGTGAGTTTCCTCCTTCAGAAACAGTGATTTCCAGCAGTGATCAGGAAAATGAGTGTGTAACTCAAACATAATTTACCTGAAAAAACCATACTGTGTCATTCTCTCAGGTTAACCGTATGATACGTGTGGTAAATGCATCTTGACATTTTTGTATTCCATATTGCTGTTTAAAACCAGCATTTTCTATAACACCCATCTTCCCCCTCCCCGTGCAATGGTAAATGCCGGACTACCCAGGCCACAGCTGTAGAGCCTTTGGCTTTGTTAGGACTCTCTCCCACAGCTGCAGTATATAAAGCTTGAGAAGGGCCCCTCTGGAGGGGTGGGGTCCAGTCCGGTCCAGTCCAGTCCAGTCCAGTCCAGTCCAGCGAGAGTGCTGCTGGAATCCTAGACATTTTGACTGGGAGGGAGAGGAGTTTCTGGAGGAAGGGGAGGAGCAGCACAACAGCCCAACTAGTAGATTGCAGCTACTCTTCTTGAGACTCTGAGGAACTGAACTTGTCTCCTATAGACACATCCGAACTGAAACAAAGAATCTCAACTCTCTGCATCAGAAGGTTCCACATCTAGACAGGAGCAAGGTTTTTGGCCCTTTCCTTCCCTTCCCCGCCCACCAGGGGAGGAGAATGCTGGACTGTGTTGGACTGGAAAAAACACATTTTTTTCTCTCTGTTGCTGTTCCTCAACTCCTTGGAGGAGAGTCCTTTCTTTTTAAGTTGTAAATTTGTGTACGTTAGTTAATAAATAATTTTTTTTCTTTCATTTTCTTCTTCACTTCCCTTTGAGGAGAGGAAGATCTCACTCTAAACCACAACAGTGGTATTTATGGCCCTCATTACCTAACTTGTTTTTCGCATGTTCAATATAAGAATACCAGATCATAATGAATTTTGTGTGCTGGGGAGAGGGCAGAGGAAAGAAGAAATGAAAAATTTAGACCAGAATATTTTTGAGGTACACAAAAAAAAAACCATGGTAGGGACTCAACTGTACAAAATGCAGAAACATTTTATGGCAACAGTAAGTTTAATAATATGCATTGAAGTGTCATCTTTTAGAAAGAATATTAAATTCCCCTCATGCTGTGTATTTCACACAGATTTCACAGAATACTATGAGTTGGAAGGGACCGACAAGGATCATCTAGTCCAACTCACCATCTAACACCCGTACAGAGACCGAACGCACATCCCAGAGTGGTAAACATAAACCTAGTTCCCTCACAGGCTAACAGGCCATGAATTAAGAGCCCTCAACAAAAGCACTCAACATGAATAGATCATAAATTAGGCAAAAAGCTGAAAAAATTATTTCCAGATTAATCATACAAATTATGTATATTCTTGGAATGAAGAGAAAAAACCTACAGCTTTGAAGATGATTCCTAATGAAATGGAAATAATTTCATTACAGATGTAGAATCTACAATAACATTGTATTACTAAAATCTCCTGTGATTATCTTCCCTATGGGACTGGGAAGGATTTGATGAGTGAAAGAAAATCAAGAATAGTACTGAAAAGGGGGAAAAACATCACCGGTTGAAAAATTCAAATATGTAGCTGAGGTTTCTTTTTTAGTTTTGTGAGTGTGTGAACAACACTGGAAGTAGCACAGCCAGAGAGTTTGCATAAAGTTGTTCTACAAGGGGTGGGCTCAATTCGTGTTGTACAGTAATCCTGTTTTGAATGAAGAAAGAGATGTCTTCATTCCAAATGGATATTTCCCTGGATCATGGTCTTGTCTTACAGTACCTTATCAGTATGGAATGAATGGCTGCACCAGAAATATTTGCTACTTTCAGTGTCATTTATACATACAGCAGCAATATCACAACCAGAAACATTCTGCAGTTTTGCAGCAATTGAAACCATGATAAGACCATTTTTAATTAATACAATTATTCACAAATGGCTCTCTATTCACCCCATGACATTAATGATGGGTTGACAGGCTGCTTTTCTCAAAGTAAATGAGGAAGATGAGGTAATAACCTAATACAGACCCTACATAATGCTGATTACATTAAAACAAATAAAATACTATTATGGACCAAGTACGTATTCAATGGTGCAGTCAATTTCTTGCATATTGTAAATATCTCCTTTTTACCATACCTTCTTGTGCTGACTACCATAATTTTATTAGTCACTTATCAACTCTCCTGTTCATTTTCACTTAATATATTTGCCTTCATGTATAGGTTAATTAAATGAATACATAATTTATAAACTTTAATGTCTTAGTTGTTGGACATTTAACTCCTTTTGAAGATGCTTTCTTTATGTTTTACTGATAAATATTTATCCAATCTCTTTTTAGAAATCTTCCAGAATGCTTAAATCTTCCAATTAGTGACAATTTTTTAAATATACTCCAGTGTTTCATTATCTATTATGTTTGGAAAGATTTTCATAATAGTCAGCTTGAATTCTTCTGTATTGAATCCTGTGAGTACATCATCCAGTTCTGGTCTCCCCAGTTTAAGAAAGATGCTGAACTTCTTGAGAGGATCCAGACAAGGGTGACAAGGATGGTGAAAGGACTGGAGAGCAAACCCTTTGAGGAGCAACTGCGTGAGCTGGGGTTGTTCAGTATGGAGAAAAGGAGGCTCAGAGGCGACCTCATTGCTGTTTACAACTACCTGAAGGGAGGTTGCCGTCGGGTGGATGTAAATCTCTCAAGCTACCAGCACCAGGACAAGAGGACATGGCCTTAGACTATGCCAGGGGAGGTTTAGACCGAATGTTAGGAAGAACTTCTTCACAGAGAGAGTGATCCCTCAGTGGAATGGTCTGCCCAGGGAGGTGGTGGAGTCACCATCCCTGGAGGTGTTTAAGAAAAGACTGGATGAGGAACTCAGTGACATGGTCTAGATAATGGGAGTCTCAGATGGACAGAGAGTGGTGTCTGTGGCTCTGGGGTTGTGGGTCGATCCCTGGGTGAGCATTCTCTTTGGTGTTGGACTAGATGATCCTTGTGGGTCCCTTCCAACTCAGAATATCCTGTGAACCTGTAACTTTTTGTCTGAGCCATGGCAGATAATTGTTTCTTATTGCAGCATCCCTCACTGGAATAAGTTCCTCATCTGATTTAAATTAAACCATTGATGAAATGCAGTTAACTAACAATTTGTGAACTATGCATAGAGAATCAAACTGAGCATTCACAAAATATTTGTAAGCATCTACAAATTTCACCACCTTTCTACAAGTAATCTCCAGAAGTCCTTACCCTCACACCCAAATATTATTGCATACCTTCCCTCACTCGCCTTTGCCTTTTGCTGGAGATGGAAGGGGGACTTCTAACTTTATGTGCTGCTCCCCACAAACCATTAACCGACTCTAATCCACACCAGTAAGAAAGAACTCCATAAGGTTCTATACACAAACCTGATTTTTGAGTTCCTACTTCTTGCACTCTCTGTCTATTTAGGTTCAGGATACTCATGGTATTCAAAGGGAAGGATGTTCAGACAGATCTAGGAATATGCTGACATGAAATGCAGCCTGATTATTATCCTGTTGTGCAGTGCTAAACCTCACTGTTAAAAATTCCTGTGCTTCCTTTTTTGTGTCTATAAACTGACTCCTTTTCTCAAAAGTCTTAATTTCATTGTCTTCTATGAAAAGACAGTAGTCTCTCTCGGTTATTTTTACTGAAATTGTTTTCTTAAAAGCTCAGCATGATTCTTCCTAATACGTTTTTCCCATTTGGTTACAGATTACTTTTTACAAGTTACATGATTATGCATTTCTTTAAAGCATGTTTGTATTTTCCATTAGTCAGAGATGTTAAACTTAACACTTTTTATGAGCAAAAGAGAATACATGGAACTAAGAATCATTATTGGGCCAATTATTGAATGAACATAACAAATTATCTCATATAATACATATAAATCTCATAAAGCTGAAAATAAACTTTCTGTTATGTACCCCAGTACTCCAGTGTTCTTCTTTCCTTGTCAGGTCATTAATTTTTATTTTAAATTCTCCATTAAATTTTGTTCTTACTTAGAAAATAGAGTTTTAGTTTATGACTACGGTAAGTTCATAATTCAAGATAACAACTCCTGCTTTTCCAGTCGAGTATAGCATTAATGTTGTCAGTAATTTTCCACATGTTTGACAAAAGACCAAAGAACACTTCTTTCTGATAATTTCTGGCATTGAGACAATTTTTCTTATTGTTTTTTGAGCAATATAAGCAGAGTGTAAGATGAAAAGAAAGTAAATTATCTAATAGAAATATCTACCACCTCATATTTGTAAATCAAGGATTGTATTTTTTGTTCTGAACCACACCAGTGAGCCAGAGCTAAACAGAGTTTTAATTGATTTATTAATCTGAAATGTAGATTTAATTGACTCTTAATCTATCTGTAAAGCACTTTACTTTGAGATTCTTGAGGGAAAGGGCCTTTGTAATATTATCAGTAGCAGAGATAGCAGCAATGTACACATGAGGTTAACATAATAAACTAAGTTGACTTTATCACAGGAAAGAAATATTGCTTTAGCACTAGTCACTGAAACATGCACTCTTATGTATTACAACATTATCAGCAAGTTTGCAGATGATACCAAGCTGCCAGAGGGTGGGAGGGCCCTTCAGAGGGACCTTGACAGGCTAGAGAAATGGGCAGACTCCAATAGTATGAGATTTTACAAGACTAAGTGCTGGGTTCTTCACTTAGGACATAAAACCCCCATGCATTGCTGTCGACTGGGGGATGAGTGGCTGGAGAGTGATGAAATGGAGAGGGATTTAGGAGTTGTGATTGACAGGAAACTCAATATGAGCCAGCAGTGTGCCCAGGTGGCTAAGAAGGCCAATGGCATCCTGACCTGTATCAGGAACNCTGTTGATTCCAACGACAGTCAAACAGGTATAACCACAAATAGGTAATGCAGATTTTTAATGAAATAGAGCACTAATCTTGTGACCTGGATTCAGGTTGAACCAGTTACAAAGTACTTTTGCCTAGATATCTTGGGCTGATAAATCTATATTGAACTGGATGTGTGTTTTGTTTTTTGTTTGTTTTTTTTTTTAATCTGGATAAAAGTAATGTGATTCAAAATCTGGAAATATGCACACACACACACACGTGCATATACCTTCACGGTGAATAAGTTATCAGTAAATGCCACAGTCTTCAAATTTAGAACATATCTGAAAAAAGATTTCTATGTCATTTTTATTTTTGGCTTAGAAATAGTTTGCTCTCAACTCGGCTTTCTCTTTATAACGTACTAATTTTGTGGTTACAGAAATGTTGTTTCAAAGAAACTAACAAAAATTTCAGAATAGACTTCTGAGAATGGAATTAATGATTTTTAAAATTTATTTTTTGCTAGGACTAGTTCCAGAAATATGTCTTTGAGGAGTTATCTTAATTTACATCATGTTGAGGATGGTGTCAGCAGCTGTTGGGAGTGGTCCAGTATAAATTAAGCTAAGTTATAGATTTTGAAAAAATTGTGCCAGAAAATTAAAATTAAAGACTTGACTTCATATAATCAGCAGTGATCCTTAATGACCCCCTATAAACTTGAAATGTTTTGTTGGCTTTTACAAACAGCGTAAGTCAATATCATTATCGTTGCTAGTAAACTGCTCTTTCAGTTTCCATAAATTGGTAATAATTTGTAACTGCTTTTTCAGGGAGGCAGATGATTTGCTATTATTCTCTGTACAGGTGATATTATTCATTTTATTTCCTTTAAGTTCCAAAGCTGTAATAGCTTCCATTAAAAAAATAGTTTAATATATTACTTATTTACAACTAGAAAGTTGGGAGCAGAGTGTGTATAGGACTAAGCCAGACAAACTCCAGCAAGTCAGATCATTTTAATTTGTAGTAGCACTTCAAATAATCCTTAAACTTTTCCTGACCCATGGCTTTACACAGATTTAAAAAGGGAAAAAAAAGATATAAAAAAGGCTGCTACTACACATGTACATTGAATTGGTAATACAGTAATCTTTCACTGCTGTGTAATTTAGGAGATAACTATGACAGCCAGCTCAAATAGGAAGCAATTAATGTCATAACTTCAGAAATCGTGTCCTTTAAACATCTTCTAATCACACAATCACAGAATATTCTGAGTTGGGAGGGACCCACAAGGATCATCAAGTCCAACTCTTAAACAACATCACTGCCTTCCTGGCAGGAATTGAACATTGAGAGATGAGCATGAGAGGTGGGAACACTCACCACTCTACTAAAGTCAATTTTCAATGTATTGCCAAAACACTTTCTAGACAACAGTTTAATAACTGCCTTATTTATAAATTTAATTTTATTAATATTGTCAATTGAAATCATTGACAATAAATATAAATATTTTCACTACATATTTTAGTTGTTCTGTTGTTAACAATAGCATATTTCTCATTGTAAGCAGCATTTTCAGTTACATTGCTGCTTGTTAATAATGCCAAAAAATTATGCCAAATGTTCTAGAAGTAAATCACACAAAGCACAACTCTCTCTACTGTGCTTTTCTTTCTTTCTTGGTTTCCTATATCGAATATTCTTTCTCTTTACTCTGTCTCAGCTCAGTTTAATTTTAGAGTGGGGTACTATACACAGTAAGAAAAGAAAATCCATCTTTGCCCAATTACTCCTCCTTAGGTTGGAAAACCTAGCAGTTAACTTTGTTACAGTGTGTTTTAAGCTTTCAGTCATGTTTAGTAATGTGGAAAGCACTGAAATATTCATCATATGTAAGCCAAAGAGTTCAGCTATATATCCTTTTCTGTTGGAAATAATATTTTTTAAGAAATACTTAGGGTATAAGGAGGTGTTTTTTGTTGTAGCTGGTTGGTTTTTTTAGGCATATGTTCAAGTATCTTATGGTATTTTGTTTACTTACAACAGAGTAAACCCTTTACCAGCTGCCAATTCATTTGCCTTAATCTTGCTGTGTTCTAAAAGGTGATCAGAGTTTCACCTAGAAAGGAAGCATAAACATGCCACTCAAGCCATAATTTAAGCATCTGTGTTTAAAATAAAAATAAAAACTTCCCAAAGGAGGATTGGGCATAAAAGCACATC
Source organism: Pitta sordida (assembly GCA_013390025.1). NCBI lineage: Eukaryota > Metazoa > Chordata > Aves > Passeriformes > Pittidae > Pitta > Pitta sordida. The sequence continues at coordinate 31,096 of WEKX01023404.1, forward strand.
TTCCTTACTATCTAGCAATAAATATTTCCTAGAAACTATGTGACTTCTTCAGTTCCTTTCAATATAACTAGACAGTGACAATGCAATAGAATATGGAAATTAAATGTTTCATCCTAGAGGAAAGGCACGTAAGAGGTGGACATTCACAAAGGCAGAATTGAACAAGAGGTAATGTCCTCAAATTTGAGCAAAACTCTACTACTGGATACAAAGACGTTTGTACTGGAAGGAAGCTCCAGGTCATTAGCCATGTTCAAGTGTAGCACCAGTATTTTTTAGCTTCTGCTGTATTTTCGTTTGATAGCTACACAATACTACCAAAACAAAACAGCCTATTCAGGTGGAAAAACACTTCTGCTTAAGTGGCTTTTATATATATTTCTTTCTCAGGTTATGAAATTGCTGCTCAGACACTGTCATGACCCACTAATGGCCAGACCATATAGAAATAAATATCGTGAAGTCTTGTCTACACTATACCAATACAATTCAGTGACAGATTTATCTGACAAAGTAGACTTTTCTGAGGCAAATCGTAAAATGTTACTACTTACACTAACAGACTACTTAGGAAGGAAGAAATCAAAAAGAAAGAAAAGAAATCAGATACTGTTTATCAGAGGTAACAGTCTCCTGTAAACACCATACTGATGATGGATGTTACTCTTAGCTGTTCAGTTTACTTTTTAAGTAGTCTTGAAAGGAGTTGGACTTGATGATCCTTATGCTTCTCTTCCAACTTGAGATTTTCTACCATTCAATGCTGGTGAAAAGGTGATTTTAAAAGATCAATGGTGTAAAGAAATGATGTACTATTTCATAGAATATAAACTAAAATTCAGTACTACAGGAAACCAAATTTCAAAAATAACTATGATTCTCTGTGTTAGAGGCTTATGTTAAAAGATAATACAATATTTGGTGGAATGACATGTAATATAATGTAATATATAATACAATCTTTTTGTCAGTTATTCCCTATCTTTGTGATGCGTGCTGGTTATAAGAAATATTTTCTGTTAGCTTGGCATGTCTCTTTCCAGCAATAATCTTTAAAAACTGTGTTTCCTGAAAAGAAAAAAAATAAAGAAACTACTATCGCGTTTACAGATGTGTTTTTGTGGGTCTTCTCTAAGTTCATTTAAGAATATGAATAAAGATAAAGTTATCTGCTACAGTTATGTTAGAAATCATCGCAGAATGACAGAATCACAGAATACTAT
>WEKX01023408.1:228-43713 GCA_013390025.1 Pitta sordida
CTGTTCTGTAGGGGTAACTCATAGGGTGGCATCTGAAAGGGGGGAGCGGGTGGACACGAGAGGGATGCCTTACCCCCACGGGAGGAGACCTGTTCCCACTCTCCCTCATCCTCGAGGTTTCTTTCTTCTACTTCATATTGAGGAATGTGAGGTGCATGTGGATGCTCGGGATCCCAAGAGTCCCCAGAGGTTGGGAGCACACTGTCCCCCAATTCTACTTCCCTTGCATTACCTTGATTATTTCTCATCCTTTCCACCTCTTCCTTTAGCTCTGTTATCATGGAGAGAAGGTCGTTTACCAGCTCACACTGGACCCAGGTGTTTTGCAGGCTGTCCTCCTGGTCAACAATCAGGCTCAGGCATTCCCTGCAGCCAGGAGTCTGGACAGCCACATCCACTGACACAGGGGTAGTTTGGGTCTGAGCTTCCCTTGTGGCTTTGGCCATGGCTTTCATCTGGTCCTTAGCTCCTTCTTTAGATGCCTCCCAAAGAGGCAGGAAAAGGACCGACTAGGAAAGCTGGCAAGTTTCTGACTAAACGCTGCAAAACATTTAAAGTTCAATTTCTACCTGTCATACACCAATGTACAGAAGAAGTCTGTCCAGTTGCTTCCCCACATTCTTTCCCTCCCTCCCCTTGTAGGAAGCACTGTACAAAGTCTGTGTGCAGTTCATTAGCTCTGGCAGCCTGCTCTGGCTGCTTTGGAAAGGATACTTCCACAGAGCACCCACCTGTGCCACTCTGCTCCACAGAAATAAAGTCTTACATGACCATAACACTTTGAAGCCTACAAGAAGAAACCGGAAATGTCATATGTCTTATTTTACAAAATAAGTAGCAGCTAATTCTATTCTTACCAAAAACCTATTCTGTTTCCTTTGTTTTAAACTTACTCTATCAATGGGTCAGCTGACATCTACACCATTAGATTTTTCATCCTCTGCCAAGATGATAATTTCACTGCTGCCTGTAAAATCTCAACAAGCGAAGAAAAAAAAAAAAAGAGAAAAAAACCACAATTTCTTATAGATACTTTATCACCCCTTTGGTATCTATGGGTCAATCGGTTCCAGTCTTCTTACTTTTTCTCACTTTGTGAAAAGGACAGACTCAGTGCTGAATCTAAAATCTGAGTAACTGGTCATTTTGAACAAGCCCAGCTTCTGTGAAAGGCAGGGAACATATGTCAGCTCCATCATCATCTGTGAGGGTGACAGATATTTTCTAGGCAGACTCATAGAGAATGATTATAAGGACTTTCCATATTAGAAGCCTACATTTTCCCCAAAATACAAGTCTTACCACATCTATCTGTTGCCTTGTGATGGGTTGATCCCTGAATGGCTGCCAGGTGCTCACTGAAGCCACTTCTCTCACTTCCCTTCTTAGCTGGACAGGGGAGAAAAAATAGAATTAAAACCTCATGTGTCAAGGTAAGGACAAGGAGAGATCGCTTACCAATTACAAAGGGCAAAGAAGACACCGCTTGGGGAAATTATTTAACTAGTTGTTAATCAAATTGAAGTAGGATAATGAGGAAAAAAAATCTTTAAAATACCTTCCCACTCCTTCCTTCTTCCTGGGCTTAAATTTTGTCATGCTCTAACGCTAGCTGGCAACTAAACAGCACAGCCACTCTCTCACTCCCCCCTGGGGAATGCCAGAGAGAATTAAAAAGGGTAAAAGGGAGAAAACTTGAGCGTTGAGATAAAGACAGCAAAATCAAAAGCCATGCACAGAAGCAAAGCAAAACAAAGAATTCATTTACCACTGCCCTTGGGCAGGCAGGTGTTCAGCCATCTCCAGGAAAGCAGAGCTCCATCACATGTGATGTTTACTTGGGAAGATGACACCATCACTCCCAGTCTTCTCCACTGTAGACTTATATGGGCTGCAGAGGAACAGCTTGCCTCACCATGGTCTTCATAATAGGCTGCAGGGAATATCTGCTCTGGTGCCTGGAGCATGTTCCCCTTCTCTGTCTTTACTGACCTGTGAGTCTGCAGAGTTGTTTCTTTCACGTTTTTATTCCTCTCTTCTCTGGCTGCAATTGCACAGCTACCTCCTCACTTCCTCAACATGTTGTTCCAGAGATGCTACTATCATGGCTGATGGGCTTGACTGTGGCCAGCAGCAGATCTATCTTGGAGCCAGCTGGCATTGGCTCCATCACACATAACAGAAGCTTCTGGCAGCCTCTCACAGAAGCCACACCTGTAGCTCCCCTGCTACCAAAATCTTGCAGTGCAAACTCTACACGACTCCCTCTTTTTCCAACAGAGGCGCATGGTCACTCTACCAAAGTGCTACTTTCCAGGTTCCTTCGAAAAGTCCGCACCCTCTTTCAGGCAAAGATTCCACTCCCTTACTGTTTCTTGTACTGCTATCAGTAAGTCGTACTTAACTTTTGGCAATGTTGTTTCTTAATGACTATTCTATTCAGACCACAAGCACTTTAATTCTACTGCTGGTGACTCCTCCAGAATCACAAAGTTGAAGAGAGGTAGTAGAAAGCTCCATCTCCAGATATCTTTAAGAATTAGTTAGGTGTAGAACCTTTGACCATGAAACATCTTGGCAAGACTTAACTGCCAGATGGACCATACAGTCAGTTAGGCACGACTTAGGACATAGGACTGGGAAAAGCATTAAATCCAGTTTCTTTTTACTTAAGGAAATAATTTACTATCATTCCTGTCCAGCAATTACCATATAATTCAATTTCTTCTCAGCCTTCATTTTGGTAGGCTAGACAAACAAAACTGTCTTGGAGTTTGTCTGCATCCGAGTCATAGTGCCAACCTGGGCAAGCCAGGTGTAATCAAGGAGCCATGCCAAAGCCTTCACATGCACTGTGCTGGAGTTAACATATCCTGCAGAGAGGCTGGATATGTTGTCTTGGACACAACTTTGTGCTAACGCTGCTCTTTGGCTCTTATCAATGTTCCTGGGGAGATCTGTAATGAGACTACCCCATTAAATGATAGCCTGCCAGGAGTTTCAGACCTGCTAAATATGGACCCAGTGATGAACAGGGGAGGAGCCAATATCCCAGTGAGATGGGAGATGGCTTCTGCTTCCACTGAAAAAAAAACATGTAAGTCTATGGCCAGCTGTCTTGCTTGTGCCAGACTTTTCTTGGGAAAGGTAGTCTCAGAAGACCTGGATGCAAATCAGAGTGTTTCTCCTGAAAGGCAGCATGTGGCCCTCAAGCACAGAGAATCACAATCCTAGGTCATCAACAGGTACTCTTAAAACATTGTAATCTTTCTCAGTCAATGATTTCTACTGAAAATTATAAGTAAGACTGGATCAACAGAGATCCTTTATGAATGCCTCCAGTAACTTCCTGTTAGCCTCCAAGTTCCTTTTTAAGCAAAACTGAAGAAGTTTGCTTTTTAGCCAGCTATTTACTCACCTTGCAATTTTTCTTCTAATTCCCATTTATTTCAGTTTAACTAGTAATTTCCTATGTGGCAGCATATCAAACGCTTTATTGAAATCCAGATAGATCTACTGTATTTCTCTAGTCTAAAAATCCATTTTTATTAAAGAATAATATTGGGCTAAACTTCAAGATCACCCTCTGGTAACCTAATATTGCATTTTATCCTATTTTTGTTTTACCTCCATGTGCTTAATTATTTTTTCTTTAAAATTAGTTCTTGGCCTTTTAATACACTTCGGGCTATGCCAATATGTTTGACATTACACAGAACTTTCCCCCCTTCTTTTCTGTTCTCTATTTGCACAATACTACCAATTAGCTCAACCTATTAAATATAGTTATTAATTAGTCTTGAAATGCCAGTACCTTCACAGTTTAGCTGAAAACTTAAGCTCAACGAGTTTTGCTTCCCCATCAAGTACTTTGATTTCCACTTGTGCATTTTCAGACATCAGCTGTGCTGTGTTCAGCCCCATGGGTTGCATCATTGCCTTTATTAAAAGCCAAGGCTCCTTGTTTCACAAATTGTGGTGGGGTCTGGTCCAGTCTCTCCTAGCCCCTGGTTTGTGCAACTACAAAGCCATCTTATAATGTCTCCAGATAAGAGTAATTTAGTTCTGTGAGGTGACACAGCTTCCTACATGGCAGTTTATTTGTTGTGCCTGTGTTAGTGGGACTGTTTATTCAGAACATTGTACCCCTCTGGTGTGTAAAAAGAACTGAGTTGGTTGAGAGCATTATAATTCTCACTATTTTAAAATGACAAAAAATTTAGAGTTGCCAGCATTCACAGAAGTGTGAGTATGTAGGAAAAGTTGACATCTTCTGAAGTTGCATGTAGATCTTGGAACAATCTGCAACACTACAGCATTAATTTTGATGTTTTAAATATTAAACTGATAACAGAGCTCTTAAGAAAGCACAGTACCACAACTTTATGGCAGACGTGACTAAATCACATGTGAACTTGTTGTTCTTGAAAAGGCCAAAGAGCTCTTAAATTCTGGATTTCTTTCAGATTAAGGAACAAAAACCAAAACAAACACTCTTGTTCTTTGTTCCTTATTGACTAGATAATAGGAGGTTACTTTGAAACGGCTTTGTACAGTTATTATTATTGGAAGGCTATTTTCTACAGTACAGTCCTCAGAGTCTGCAAAACAGCCTAGCAGTTCTCAACCTTTTATACTGGAAATAGCGGGTTTTTGAAAAAGAAACCAAAATGACTGCCGAGATCAAAGAAGGCCTCAGTAACCTTTTGGACCATATATTTCCAAAGCGCCTGTAGTGATACAGGAAGAAAAAAAAATAAAATCAACTCCATCTCAACAAAAGTTATTAGTGAGCCTTTCTGGAAAAGTGCAGACAAACACACACACACACAAACACACAGACATACACACATCAAGTAAGAAAGGCTGAAGGAGCAGGTTACCCTGACAATAAAGTGATGTTAGCCAAATGTGACCTAATTTCTCCATGGAACTATCCAGGCAGAATTGCTTCCAAAGGATTTGCTTACACAGAGAAAAATCCTCCTTTGGTACCTTCTTCATGCTGATTTTTTGAGGAGGGGATTTTTTATTTTAGTTTTTTGAAATTAACACCCTGAATGTTAACCCCTTCTTCAATAAGTTATAATGTAGGTGCTTACCTGCTTTTACAAAGTCCATTAGTTTAAGTGCTTTAAGGCTGTACTCACATTTAAAGGTCTGTTGTTCTAGGAACTATGCAACACATCTAAAGGCATGGACTTTCACCTAAATCACTTGCAATTTGTAAAAACTCCAGTCAAGATAAATCCAGACCAGAAGATGCAAAGAACAAGTAAAGAAGACAACGTAATCTTAGCCACAGGTGTGTACATTAGAATGATTTATTGGTCTATTTTTTCATTCTGAAACGTAGAAATAAATGAAATGTGCAGGAGATAGCTAAGAATATGTATGGCAAGTTGACAGTCTCCTCAAACTGTTTTTTTATTACTTTGGCAAATATGTAAGAGAAAGCAAAATTCTCAGGAAAATTCTTAACTTCTAAGAGGTCATTTGGATGATTCTAGAAGTGATAATTTCTTATTTGGAGAAAATACATACTACACAGCACCAATACAAGTGCTGCCATTTGGGTAAGTATTAAAAACATAGATTATTTTCCTCTCCATAAGATGGTTTTATAAATAGGGACAAGCTAGCAAGGATCGGGGAACACGTTGTCTGCTTCTCAGATTGACCTTCCCTTGCCACTGTGTATATTTAAAGAGTATTTGGTAGTTTCAATTCCCATCTTCAATTCACTTTGAAGTATTAAATAATTCTCTGACAAGTATAGATATTACCAGATCCTGTGTGAATTTTATCCAGTACAGGGCAAATACAATAATGTTCTAAATCAATACTATCCAGAAATGATAGCAACCTTCTTACAAAATGCAGACTGTAATCACACGCCAAATGTAAAGAAAAGGTTCAGAAATCACAGGGATGATGTATATCCATGATATATTTCTGTAGAATCTCCTTAGAAACTCAGAGTATGTCCGTATGTCCATATGGCGGTAAATCGTGTCTCATCTAGTTGGCGACCGGTTTCTAGTGGTATCCCCCAGGGGTTGGTGTTGGGTCCGGTCCTGTTCAACATTTTCATTGATGATATAGATGACAGGATTGAGGCCATCATGAGTGAATTCGCAGATGACACCAAGCTTGGAGCCTGTGTTGATCAGTTAGAGGGTAGGAAGGCCCTGCAGAGAAACCTGGACAGACTGGAGAGATGGGCAGACTCCAGTAGAATGAAATTTAACAAGTCTAAATGTCGGGTTCTGCATTTTGGTCACAATAACCCCAAGCAGAACTATAGGCTGGGAACAGAATGCTTGGAGAGTGGTGAGGTGGAAAGAGATTTGGGGGTATTAGTTGATGACAGCAAACTCAACATGAGCCAGCAGTGTGCCCAGGCAGCCAAAAGGGCCAATGGCATCCTGGCCTGCAGCAAGAATGTTGTGGCCAGTAGGTCAAGAGAGGTTATCCTTCCACTGTAGCACTGGTTAGACCGCACCTCGAGTATTGCATTCAGTTCTGGGCCCCTCAGTTCAAGAAAGATGTCAAGGTGCTGGAACAAGTTCAGAGAAGGGCAACTAGGATTGTAGAGGGGCTGGAAGATAAGCCCTATGAGGAGAGGCTGAAGGAGCTGGGTCTGTTTAGCCTAGAAAAGAGGAGGCTCAGAGGTGCCCTTATAGCTGTCTATAACTATCTAAAAGGAGGCTGTAGCCAGGCGGGGGTTGGCCTTTTCTCCTTGGTCTCTGGGGACAGGACGAGAAGTCATAGTCTTAAGCTTCAGCAGGGAAAGTTTAGACTTGATATTAGGAAAACGTTTTTTACTGAAAGTGTGATCTGGATGCAGAATGGGTTGCCAACAGAGGTCATTGAGTCGCCAACCCTGTAGGTGTTTAAGGGGAGGCTGGATGAGGTGCTGAGTGCTATGATCTAGATGTATAGGATAGGTTAGTTGGATTATAGGTTGGACTAGATGATCTTCAAGGTCCTTTCCAGCCTTATCTATACTGTGATACTGTGATATAAAAGGGCAATTATTACATGTTGCTTTTTTGGTTAAAATTTAAGAGCCTGTATGAGTGACTGGTAAGGTATTAGGACACTCTTTCAATAAAAATGCATCTAAGTCATTCTAGTATAGATATCTATATATCTATCTATGTATTTATATATATGTCCGTATGTATGTTATAAACAAAGTGGTATAATTCTCTTAAGGGAAATCTCAAATACAAAGTCTTAAAAACTCTGAAAAACCCTTAGTCTTTAGGGGGTTTTATGCATGCTTGTGCATGATGTCACATCATCCTTGCCTACTGAAAAAGAAATTTCCATAATCTTCTGGGATTTATTTTACTTCATGTCTTGAGAACTCACTTAACAGCATTGCTTGTTGAGCAATATCCAAACCCATATAACTCCCACATTACCCATTTACCATCTGTTTCAGCAGGGAGTAGAAACAGGGGCTAGTTACTTAGAGACACTTGCAGACTCTACAGAAGAAATCTATGCATGGTTGGACACTGGTGGTGCACATGGTGATATCTGTGGAGTGAGAGGACTTCCAAGTGCTACAGGATAGAAGAAGAAACTTTAAATAAATAAATAAATCATTTTGAAGAAAGACATTTAGTAGAGACTGAGAGGTGGAGGGAAATGAGATCTGAAATATAGGCACCAAACCATAGCAACATGGAGGAGAATGCCACAGAAAGACTAAAATGGGTATAAAAGAGGAACAGTTAAATTACTTTTCTAAATAGTTACCTACAGCCATTTGAGAATCCCTAGTGTCTGGGACACCTTCACAAAATGGGAAAATTATAATACACATAAGAAACAGGAGACTTAAACAAACAGCTACACCAGGGGAGGTTTGGACCAGATGTTAGGAAGACCTTTTTCACAGAGAGAGTGAGCCCTTACTGGAATGGTCTGTCCAAGGAGGTTGTGGAGTTGGCATCGCTGGAGGTGTTTAAGAAAAGACTGGACGAGGAATGCATTGACAAGGTCTAGATAATGGGATTATGGGATGGGGAGATAGGTTATTATATTTAAAAAAACTAAATTATGGTGACATGACCCTGAGATTAGCACCAGGGCAGTGGGTTCAATCCCTCTATGCGCATTCACTGGGATTTGGACTCGATGATCCCTGTGGATCCCTTCCAACTCAGAATATTTTGTGATTCTGTGATTCTGTGATCTTGGAGGCAGACAACATACTCTAATAGCACTAGATGGTTCTGATTGGACAACCAAATTCAGCCAAAATATTTTTGTAGACTGGGAGTAGAATATAGTTTTGGAGAGCTGCTAGAGTCTTGAAAATTTAACTTAGCCTCATTAAGCCTTCTTACTGAACAAAGTCAATGTTTATAAAACCAACAAGGATATATGAAACATTCTGCTCTCAAATGCTTATGTTTCCCAGCCCTAAGGATGAATAGTTTCTCTTCTCAAGGCCTATCCACAAATGCTCACTGGTGGAAACACTCCATAAAACATTACTCAACACCATTTCTACTCATATTTCTCCCTTTCTCTTAGTCCCGGTTCCTCATTTGCAAGTAGTAATCCAATCTAGTCTTACCTCACTTTACATTTCAGTACTTTGTCCCTTCATTTCCTTTTAAAATAAAATACTTGCTTCTACATCTTGTAACTCATATTGTTAACTAAACTATTGATTTTTTTTTTTAGTCTTTGGCAAATTTACTTGGCTCTTGCAGTCTATTTCACATTTTTTCACACATTCTACCATGCATTACAAGGATGGAGGTGGAACAGCTTAGATCTACTGTAGACGGTCTTCATTGTCAGGTTTTCCTTCTCTATGTTAAGGACTGCTTGATTGCTATTTGACTTTTAAGACCACAGAGAAAGTTCAAGACGCTAATCCTTCCTCAAACAGCCCTCTGTCATTCAGCACCTGCCTGGGTCTCGAACCTTCATGTTATTCTCAGGTCCAGTCAAGCTATTAAGTTCAAAGTCCAAGACATGGAGGTACATACCACCTTTGCTGAACTTCAGCACTTTTACATATCAGGAGCTTATTGTGATCCCAGTGATGTGAGTCGAGGGTTAGGACTGATCCCAGCTATGTCTCTGCCACTTCAAAATCCAAACAAATAATCAGCAACAGAACAAGTGTTGCTATGGAGATATTTCCTTCCATTTTCCAAACAGTCTGACACCATGAGATCCATAAATTAAAGCTCAGTAGTACTGAGAGATACTGTCTATACTGATAAAACTAGCAGAGAGTACAATGGATCACAGTGAAGGCCAATTGATATCAGTATTGGGCCAGAACTCCTATTGGGATTAGGGCAAGGAATCCACACTGTAAATGTTGGACAGTTTTTTTCCTGTGATTTTCCCAGTCTTTATGCCTTCTCCACTCTTCCTGATTACCCCCATTATCTGTTCCAGCAAATGACCTACCACAAAGGATGGAATTTATGTGATATAAGCCTTTGGTGTATCAGATATTTTCCCATAAACATTCACTTTTTCAGCCTAGAATTTCTTAAGGCAAACTGTTGTGACAAAGGAGAAAGACACTGAAATCATTATGGGTTCCATATTTCACGACAGAGAATTTCCTTGTAAATATTGGTTTCACAGGGTGAAACTGAGACTCTTTTGTTTGTGTATCCTCATTTATTTGAAATGAGATCTCCCCTTCACATTGTGTCTCAACAAAATTATCTTTAAAAGTTTCATGCAGCTTGCTTCATTTTGTACTATTGGCACTCATCTCTGGTTTATGTTGGGAATTTTTGTCTTTTTTTGGCATCCTTAAAGCATATGTTGCATCCAACTGCAGATGGACTAACTCCAAAACATTTTAAGTGCTGCTGTCATATTTTCAGGTATTTCTGAGGTCTGTTAAAGTCTCTTTGGCTCCCTTCTAATGCAGGAAGTATTTTAATATGGAGACAGGTATTTTTTCTTTCATAAGACTTTTAAACAGTGAAACAAAAGGGAGGAAGAAACTGGCAAGCAACTGCCTTCCTAAAAATGAATCTGAGTTTCAACTGGACTTTATGTATATTTCAGAGGAATGGTTTCAAACCATGTATTTTGTCCCTCTTTTCAAATCTGCATTCTGCTATATTCCTTATGTGGCTATATCTAATGTTTCGACCAGACACAACTGAAATTTAACAGAATTCAGTAATTAACTGACTGTTCATTAGGAATTATTAGAAAGGTAGCAGTTTTGGCCAAGACCAGGTGCAGCATTTAGGAATTCCAGGAGGCTTCATTTTTCATGCAAAGCAGATTTACACATACCTGGCCTGTAGATCACAAATGGATAGACGAGAAGCAAGGCTCGAAGCTAATGCTACTGTTACTTGAATATTGATTGATAGCACTCTCGTGGCATTTGTTAAAGAGAAGAAAGTGCTTAGTCCTCCATTATAACAAGTGCCATTCAACTGTCTGAAATAAGCATTCCCCCAAGCAGGGCTATCACGCAGGTACCTTGGCTGAGCTGCCTTGTCTTGAATTACTGAATTGAATTATTGCTGTGTATAACTACCTAAAAGGNGCTGTAACAGATACAGTGCGCTGCAGTGAAGTGCTCTGAGGGGATATCCCATCACGCCCATTAACAATTTTTCTTAACTTGAAAACTCTGTTCAATCTTTGTTGGTCATGGTCAATCTAGGTTGACAGGCTTGGTTTGTTTGAAGTTATTTAATATGCTAAGCAAGAAGGATAAGCTTTATGGATAAGATCTGGCAGTTTCATGGACTTGAGAAGAATTCTCACCACCTTGCTGACCTTTTGCTCAGAAGCTATGGTTATATGTATTTCAAATATCTCCCTCCAAATTATTTCCAGTTCTCTGAATTTATTTATTGAAGCATTGCATTCCAGAAATTCTAGTTCCTTGGCATTTAAGCCATGGGATAACTGGTTTAAAGTCCCTTAATTAGCTCTAAAGGAAAAGTTTCTATAGTTTGTATACACCTTTTTCCACAAAATCTCATATTAAAATCAGGGTGAGTGGAAAGAAGTAAAAATATTTTTGCAGATTTTTAAAGCCCACAAACTTAACAAAGCTCTTCCATTTCCCAGATCTATGGAAATTCCTCTGCCTTACTTGTGCTCATAAAAAGACTTATGTGAGAGTGTTTTCTGCGGTGACAAGTGACACTTACCGGCTCATGGGAACCCTTACTATAATCTTCATTACTGTGCGTCCCTACTTCCATGCTTCTTGGCCCAGAAAGTGTGGGACAGCTACAATGACTATGAAAAGACTGGGGTTTTTGCTCAGCTCTGCTAAGACTCTTCTTACTTCCAGCTCATGAGTTGTTCCCTCCTGCACAATTGTTCATGAATAATATTTCCATCCTGAGGGTGTGTTTCAAAGGAAGTGCACTACTTGGCAATCAAGGAGAAAGCACATACCCATAATGAGTAGCTGGCATTTAACTACACATAAATCTAGGAAGGGAATAAAAATCTATCACATTAATCTATTATGGATTTAACATCTATTAACAATGCTAGTGATGGGAAAAGACATATGTAGCTGCAGAGACTACTTGGTGTGTGTACACAGAGCCCCACCCACTATGCAACAGACAAGCATCAAGATTCACGAAGTAAGAAAGACAAGAAGTAGAAGAAAGTCCAATTTTACATGCTTAAGAAATCTAGAAGAAAGATGGATTCTCATGTTCTAAGCCCTGTTTAGTATAACATTGCAGAGTTAGGGAGACCAAAGGGAAGCAAAACTATTTCAAAGAAGCAAAATTAAAATATTTTCCTTAAATTCTAAGTAATTAGACAGAAAATGTATGGTACATAGCCAAGAAAAGCTTAAAATAGAATATTTTTCTGGATAAAAGTCTCAGACAAATTAGAATTTAGTAGGGCCTTAACAGTGTTTGGATATGAATTGCTAATTTGTACTTTATACAAAGATTTATACATATTATTTAATGTAACTTTCAGAAAAGTGTATGGCCTCCAAGCATCCATACGAAACAGTATGTTCATCTTGTCCTAAAAGAAATATCTAAAATAGGTCAGAGGAGTCATACACCAAAAATGACTACACCAAAAATGACTACTTCTCTCCATGATGTGAAAAGAAAATGGGAAATCTTACAGGCAACAGGAAGCAGAACAAGCTCGAGCAGAACAAACTTGAAAAGTTGCAAGATTTGATAGCGTATTCTGTGACACGTGATGCCATTAATTTTTTTAAATACAACCACCCTCTTGCCACCACATCCAGTAAAACCAGTCCAAATTCAATTATAATTTTACTTTTCAACTACATCTGCTAAAGACAGATGTCTTCCTTTACAGAACTTGAACCAGAAACATCTAACAGCCAAGAAAAAAGGCAATAGGCATCAAATGGAAGCACTATTTAATTATTTCTTTAAATTCTCCACAACTATCTTTATCATGTTCCAGTTTTTGCTTTACAGATATACAAAATCTTAAACAGCAGTTCAGGACGAACAATATGACACACTTCTTCTTGCCTGTGGTCAAGATAGAAACTAAGGTATGAGAGAAGGGTTTCACAAATAACTTTACTGAATATAATTCAAATGTGAGCTTTAAAAGTTATTGCAAGTCAGACTTGCCTTAATTGGCAAGTTTTATGCTTGCACTCACCTAATTGTGAAGCAGAAATCTATAAAAGAAATCACAAGCAAAAAGTTCGGCACATAAAGAAAATGACTGGCCACTTCATGGATGGATTTGAAATCTGATCATTACCAAATAACTGCACCTGTGTCCTGCATCTTACAGGATAAGACTGCATTTCTGCCAGTAGCAAAACATTTACTTCTCATTTCCAAGCAAGGCTCCTCAGAAACGTCTAACTTTAGCCTCAACCCAAATTTCCATACTTCCCTCGCAGAGCAGGCTTGTACTCTTTCCAGCTCTATCAGCAGGGTTCAAGATTTATGTCAGCCTTCATTTGCAGGCATGCTACAATTTTCTCCTCTCTAGTAGGAACTGCTTCAGATGAGGTTTTAGGGTTTGGGGGAACTTTATTTTGCTCAGGGTTTTTTAATACCTGTGCTACACTGTGACTTATCTGTTCAGCCAGCAAGACACAAAAACAGAAGTCTACTTCCTACCAGCAGCAGAAGGCTACAAGTAAAAGACTTTTGGGGCTCTGAAAAAACACTACAGCTTGTCTGCTCAGTGAGCAGATGAAGAGGGGACAAGAAGGTTTATTTCTCAGCAATTAAGAGAAGGCAAAATAATTGTGAAGATGAAGATTTTTGTCCTTCTGATAACCCTTCTGCTGGAGTATGGGAGACAGAACACGGAAATTACCCTGCTCTTGTGCTAAATATTACATTGGTTTGGTATATGTTAATATATAACACAAAGGATTTTATATGGGTACTTCATTGTTAAAATTCAGAATTATCAAAACTGTATTATTTCCTCAATAATAGTGTTAGTTACAGCACGTCTTTCCCCTGTAAACTTAATATTATAGGATGAGATTGCATTGCAAGTACAATAGAGTTATGCTGCATTTGGCTTAGTATTCATAATAACTCATGTTGCAGACAATTATCTCTCAAGAGACCATTGCTTATTTAACTGAAGTTTTGCAAGTGGGATCCAAACATATGGTTGGCACTCTGAAAGCTGCTGTTGAAGTGCAGAAGATTTGACTGGCTGATTGGGGTGCCCATACAGTCATGCTGACAGGAATATCTACAATTTTAAGATGACAAGAGAATAATAAATTGCAAACTGAATTGCCAAGAGCATCATCGTCTCTTTTTCTTTTTTTACCCCCTTCTGCGTGCAGGTTTCAGTGCTGTTCCCCAGGAGTTCCAGAATGTTAGCATTAAGAATTTGCTGGTTCAGGTTCCTGGATAACAATTCACTTTGGTGAAAACAACTTACCTTGGCAAGAGGTTTTCAATTTTCCAACTATCACTAAAACGTGCAGCTGAAGTGTAAACCAACAGATACTTCATATTTTAATGCTGCCAAAGAAAATAAACAAATATGTACAAATGAGTTTTGCTCCAAACATCTTTGCACAATACATGGTGATTAGAAAAGACCTCAAGTCCAGCTATTAGCCCAGCACTTCCCAGTCCACCAATAAACCATATCTCTAAGTGCCACACCTCCACTTCTTTTAAATACTGCCAGAGATAAGACTCAACCACCTCCCTGGACAGCCTGTTCCAATGCTTGGCCACGCTTTCCATGAAGACAATATAAAGTACCCTGGTGCTACCTGGGGTGATTTCCTGTCATCCGAGTACTTGGATCTTAGCAAAGTTTTNCTGGTCTCCCCAGTTTAAGAAGGATGTTGAGCTGCTTGAGAGGGTCCAGAGGAGGGCAGCATGGATGGTGAAAGGACTGGAGAACAAACCCTATGAGGATCAACTGCAGGAACTAGGGTTGTTCAACCTGGAGAAGAGGAGGCTCAGGGGTGACCTCATTGCCGTTTACAACTACCTGAAGGGAGGTTGCAGCCAGGTGGGTGCGAATCTCTTCTCTCAGGCTGACAACACCTGAACAAGAGGACATAGCCTTAAGGTACGCCAGGGGAGGTTTAGACTGGATGTTAGGAAGAGTTTTTCACAGAGAGAGTGATCCCTCAGTGGAATGGTCTTTCCAGGAAGGTGGTGGAGTTGCCATCCCTGGAGTTGTTTAAGAGAAGACTCAACGACGAGCTCAGTGACATGGTCTAGATGGTGGGAGGCTTGGATGGATGGAGCATGGTGCCCGTGGTTCCATGCTTGTGGGCCTGTTCCCTGGGTGGGCGTTCGCTTGGGACTTGGACTAGATGATCTTGAGGGTCCCTTCCAACTCAGAAGAACCTGTGAACCTGTTACTTGGGAAAAGAGACCAACATACGTCTCACTATAGCCTCCTTTCATGTACTTGTAAGGTGCAATAAGATCCTCCCTGAGCCTTCTACACTCCAGGCTAAATAACTGCACCTCCTCTAGCTATTCCTCATCAGACATGTCCTCCAGACTCTTCACCAACTTCGTTGCCCTTCACTGGATTCATTCCACACCTCAGTATCTTTCTTGTCTTGAGGGACCCAAAACTAAACACATCTGAAAAGATGAATACATGTCTACAGTGTTACAATTGTAAGATAATTGTTTATTACCAACACTACACTTTTAGATTAAAAGATTTCCTTTTTTTTCTTTTTTTCAACCTGAAAATAAGAGATGGTGGTCAATCAAATTAAAAAAAAAAACTTTTAAAAATTTTAATTCTTAACATAAGTAGTCATAGAATTGTAGGCTCACAGAATCATAGACTGGTTTGGATTGGAAGGAACTTCCGTGTATCTAACCTAAATCGACCCTCCTCCAAATATAATTAATAAAATCTGAGGACGCAATGACTTTTGTTATAGTTACCTCTATTTACTCAAACTCGTTCCAAAATAGCCCATTCTCCTGGGTACCCCAATACTGTAATTATTAGTTGCATTAGAACAACGAAGCACCAGAGGGAGCTCCGAGACAGGCTCAAAGCCAGCGCTACCCAAAAAGCTAAGGTTCAGGTTGGACGCAACTGAGCACAAACTGTTATGGCTCTGAGGCTGTATTGGACTTCAGTGCCAGTGCGTCATGATTATCACCGGTTTATTCTTCTGAGGTTGATGATGCTGTAATTTGCAATAGCTACTACGTTTTCTAGTGATAACACAACTGCTCTGTGCTGCTGCTTCAGTATTTTGGCAGAAGAGAGCTGAAAGCTGCTTTGGAATCAGGATAGGACTTCCTGATTGGGAGCTCAGACGATTGAATGATTAAAGATAATCTTGTGCATAGGCACAACAGGGAAATTAAGGCTTCACAAACTGTCTTAATTTATGGGTAGTGTCATTGTCTGTTTGGGTTTTTTCCCCAAAACTCTTGATTCTGCAATATTAACTTATGGGACGCAGTATTTTATTGTATCCGGAGACAGACTTATTTCATTTTAGAAAATGAGCAGGTGTTTTTCAGGCCAAAACAGGTGATACTGCAAAACTTTAGAAACAACAGGACGTTAGAAACAGCAGCACCTGCAAAATAACTACGATATTAGATCCAGTCAGCACAGATTTAGAAGAGGTAAGTCCTGCCTGACCAACCTGATCTCCTTTTATGAACTGGTGACTCACTTCATTGATGATAGAAAAGCTATGGATGTTGTGTACTTGGATCTTAGCAAAGCCTTTGACATGGTTTCCCATGGTAAGCTTCAGAAGAAACTCTCAGAGCGTGGGTTGAATAGGAGCATCCTGTGTTGGGTTAGGAATTGGTTGGATGGACAAGCTCAGAGAGTGTTGGTGAATGGTGCCACATCCCACTGGAGGCCGGTCACTCGTGGAGTCCCACTTCCAACTACTCTCATCTGATCTTAGTTCTCAACAGCTTTAGGGAAGAACAGAAGAGCCTTCATGCAAGTACATGAGCAAATATGAAAGAAAAGAAGTAATTTGTCTCAGGGTCAAGGTATCTCTTGATAACATTGGGTACAATTAAGTTGCACCAGAAGTAGATCAACAAATACAAGAGCAAATTCATGATGCACTTCCTAATCTTCATAACCTGTCAATTTAATAAAATAATAGAAAAATGGCAGTGACTCCTGCAAGTCAATGTGTTCATTGTGGGTTAATGAAAGTTTTGATGAAAGGGTTTGCTGAATTAAACTCAACAATTAAGTGCCAAAGGTTATCCTGGCCTGGCCAGGATTTTCATCATTACTTGGTCTTCTATTCTCCTTGGCACAAATCTGCAATTATTTTCCACACAATGAGCTTCAAATAGAATAAAACAAAATAATCAATTAGACAGCAGTATAAAAATAAATCTTAATCATCTCAATATTTAATTAGATTTGTAACTCAACATGTCAAGGTAAAAAGAAACTTACTCAGCCGTCACTTCCCCAGAGAACTTGTTCCAAACCTTTTCAGTGAAGAATTTTTTCCTAATATCTAATCTAAACCTCCCCTGACACATCTTGACACCATTTCCTCCTGGAGGCTGATCCCCACCTTGCTATAACCTTCTTTCAGGCAATTGTAGAAGCCAATAAGCCTCTTTTTCTCCAAAATAAATAATCCCAGCTCCCTCAGTCACTCACAGTATCATAGTATCACAGTATTAGCAAGGTTGGAAGAGACCTTGGAGATCATCGAGTCCAACATGTAACCCAACACCAACCCATTGTCTAAACCATGGCACTAAATGCCTCATCCAGCCTACTCTTAAAAACCTCCAGGGACGGCGACTCCACCACCTCCCTGGGCAGACCATTCCACTGAGAGATCACTCTCTCTGTGAAAAAACTCTTCCTAACACCCAGTCTAAACTTCCCCTGGGGTAGCTTAAGGCCATGTCCTCTCATTCTGGTGTCGTCAGCCTGAGAGAAGAGATCCTCACCCACCTGGCAGCAACCTCCCCTCAGGTAGTTGTAAACAGCAACTGCACACAGTACTCAAGATGTGGTCTGACCAGCCTCGAGTACAGGGGAAGGACAACCTCCCTAGTCCGACTGACCACACTGTTCCTAATACAGGCCAGGATGCCATTGGTCTTCTTAGCCTCTGAAGGGCCCTCCTACCCTCTGGCAGCTCAACATTTGCCCCCAGCTTGGTATCGTCTGCAAACTTGCTGCTGATGGACTCTATTCCCTCATCCATATCATGAATAAAGATGTTGAAGAGACTCCACAAGTGACTAGCCTCTTCAGCTCCATGCAGTCATTTCATTTATTTTTCAGGTAATGAAACTGTGCATTAGATTTACTGTTTCCATATTTATTCTCCATTTGATGTAGTTAGTAAGTCAGGATACAAAATTTCAGTGGTCTATCAGAGAGTAGGCAACAACTTGAATCTAAGTACCTAAACACAGCTACATACACATCAAACAGATACTCTATTTTCTCACCTGAGCTGCATCACCTGAGTTTGCATCAAAGTAGCAAACTGAGTATACTTCAAGCATTGATTTCATTCAATAGTGCAGCACAAACCTAGGCCTAATAAAGTCAATCAAGAAAAAACTGAGTCTTTTGCCTAGTTAGTTCTTCCCTGAACTTATAGTCCGTGGTCCCCCGAAAGACTTCCAATAAAGGATGATTTAACAAACAGCAGTACACAAAAGAATGAAATTGAAATCTGTCACAAATAAGTCAATTACTATAAAATATCACACAATAAATTAACATTTTTCATAAATAAATAAGAAATACTTCTATGGGACCTGATGGGTCACATCCTAGAGTGTTGAGAGAGGTGGCAGATGAGATTGCTAAGCCTCTCTCAATCATCTATCCGAAGGTCTTGGATTATTGGGGAGGTCCCAAAAGATTGGAAGTTGGCCAATGTGATACCTATCCATAAGAAGGGTAGGAAAGAGGACGCAGGAAATTATAGACCTGTCAGCCTGATCTCGGTGCCAGGCAAAATTATGGAGCAAATCATCTTAAGGAAAATTATGTTGCACCTCCAGGAGGGTAAGGAGATCAGACCTAGTCAGCATGGCTTCAGGAAAGGAAGGTCCTGCCTGACCAATCTAATTTGATCTGGTGACCAGCCTGGTTGATGAGGGAAGAGCTGTTGATGTGGTGTACCTGGATTTTAGTAAAGCCTTTGACACTGTTCCCCATAACAAACTCCTGGTGAAGCTGGAGGCTTGTGGTTTGGATGGGTTTACAGTGGACTGGATCAGGAGTTGGTTGGATAACAGAGCTCAGAGAGTGGTGGTTAATGGTGCTGTGTCCGGTTGGAGGCCGGTCACTAGTGGGGTGCCTCAGGGTTCAGTGTTGGGACCTGTCCTGTTCAATATCTTTATTGATGATCTGGACGAAGGGATGGAGTCTATTATTAGCAAGTTTGCGGATGACACCAAGCTGGGGATAAATGTAGATCTGGAGGAAGGTAGGAGGGCTCTGCAGAGAGACCTTGACAGGCTGGATAGATGGGCTGAATCCAATGGCATGGGGTTCAACCAGTCTAAGTGTCGGGTCCTACACTTCGGTTACAATAACCCCATGCAGAACTATAGGCTGGGGTTGGAGTGGCTGCAGGATGATCAGGTGGAAAGAGACCTGGGAGTGCTGGTTGATAGAAAACTTAACATGAGGCAGCAGTGTGCCCAGGTGGCCAGAAAAGCTAATGGTATCCTGGCCTGCATCAGGAATAGTGTTGTCAGTAGGACTAGGGAAGTTATTCTCCCCCTGTACTCGGCACTGGTTAGGCCACACCTTGAGTACTGTGTCCAGTTCTGGGCTCCTCAGTTTAAGAGGGATGTTGAGATCCTTGAGCGTGTCCAGAGAAGGGCGACAAGGATGGTGAAGGGGCTGGAACACAAGCCCTATGAGGAGCGACTGAGAGAGCTGGGGTTGTTCAGTCTGGAGAAGAGGAGGCTGAGGGGAGACCTTATCGCTCTCTACAACTACCTGGAAGGGAGGTGTAGCCAGCTGGGTGTCGGTCTCTTCTCTCTGGCTACAAGTGATAGAACAAGAGGACACAGTCTTAAACTGCATCAGGGGAGATTTAGACTGGACATTAGAAGGAACTTTTTCACAGAGAGGGTGATCTCTCAGTGGAATGGGCTGCCCAAGGAGGTGGTGGAGTCACCGTCCCTAGAGGTCTTTAAGAAAAGGTTGGATGATGTACTTGGTGGCATGACCTAGATATTAGGGTAGTGTGTTATAGGTAGGATGGTCTGTTGGTAGTAGAATGGCAACAGGTGAGGTAACAGGTTTGGCTAGGTTAGGTAATAGGTGATAGGTTGGACTTGATGACCTCTGTGGTCTTTTCCAACCTTACTAATTCTGTGGTTCTGTGAAATTATCTTCAACTCCCCACAAGCATGCTCATCAGAAAATGGACACCAGCCATGTTACGGATGGGTTCAAATGAAAGTTTACATCTGTCCTGTAAAAGCATGTGCTTCAGTATCATTCAAGTGCATGAGCCACAAAAATATTGATGTGCATAATTCCAACAGTGGTACATCCAAATTGCATTTCCTCCTGGGAGACCGTTATCTGTTACTGATGATCTGTTGAGAAAATCTGCCACTGCCAGCACAATAGTTTCATCAGAGGGCAGGACCCAAAGGGACACGCAGTATTGCAGAGCCTTTCATTAAGTGAAGAGAAAAAAACAGAAGTTGCAAGGTTTTCTGAGAAGGATGAATAAATGGGAAGTCTGATGCAAGCACTATGTGGATTGAAAAATACACTACTCAGAAATGTCCTTATCTCACCCCTTATCATATTAGGTGCTCTGGCTTGACAAATAAGAAAGACTGCTGGGAAAACAGCTGGACTGTTCTTATCCCATCTGACTCTCACTTTCTTTATCATAAGACATCAACACCAGGTTTCAGTGAAATATGGTGCCTGAGCTGAGCTGCAGGAGCAGGACAGGGATACCTTTCAAACTCCACCTTGCAGCAGCTAAAATGTGTTCACTTGGACATCATCCATCACAGTTTGAGTGCATTTTTCAGTCTGTATTTGCAATGGGCCAGGAGCACTCCTCAAAATGGTTACAGCCTTACAGCCATTCACCTGATGTGTTACACAAGAAACTGCAACTCCGTCCATCGTAAGTCCAGGAAGCTCTATTATATGACTATCCTCAGCTTTTACGACAAAAATACTGATAAATACTACTGTTCAATTTCCTCTCAAAATAAGTACTGAAAAACTGGTGTAAAGGAAGAAAAACACTTCTTTTAAACTCTGAAAATATTGTTCAGAACATAAATCTTCTTAATACAGATGGTTTCAACTCTGCTTTCAATCATTCAACCATTTCCAGCAGCAAGAATTGCCACACTTTGTCTGTTTCAGCACTTTGGCTTATTGGCTACATCAGAAGTACCACTCTCTGAGCATAACAAAAGCCAAAAAAAAAAGTCTAGGAACAAAACAAAGAACAGTTTTATTTCACTGTTTATTGGGTGGGTTTTGCCCTCTCAAAGTCGATGAGGGATTGAGAAATTATCCTGGGCATTACAAGGGAGCATCGTGGGAGTAGAAAAAGCACACTGTGGCAGAAGTGATACTGTTCCCACAGCCATGCTGCCTCCATTCCCAGGGTGTTTTCCCCCATTTTTAATCTCCTCCATATCCCTTCATCTCCTGCAGACTCCTTGCAGAACATGTGCCAGCTGTGAAGTTCAGGTGGTGGGAAGCTGTGTGGGTATGAACTAGCAGGAGGGGAACTGGCACAGAGCACCAGGAGGCTGAGGGGATTGAGGCACAGCAAAGCACGAGGACGCAGGAAGCAGGATGGATTGTGCACACAGGTTGGGAGGTGATAGCTTCTCTCTCCAGGGAAGCTGGTAAAATTAAGGAAATTAACCTCAAAGAGCCTCAGTGGCTGCAAAGACAGTGATGTTTGAGGAGGTGGAGGCATGAAAGCTTTATAGTGGTAATCACAGGTTTATTTTTTCCTTCCCTTTTAAGTGCTCTGTTCCTGTCTACATCTCTGTCATTCGTCCTTCTCCCTTCTGCTGAAGCATAAAATAGGACACATAGCTTTACTGGAACACAGTGTGGCTACTCAGCTTTCAAACCAAATCACAAGGCATATGAACTCAGATCTGTTCGTTCTCTTCAACACAGATGCTTTTTAGCCTACTCTGGTAGTGTTTTATTTTAAAAAGTGTAAAGAGCATGTTGAGTATGAAAGGATACTGGGCTTTAAATTCACACCTCAGGTTATTTCACTGCATGATAAAAATACCATGTTTAAGGGACAGAGAATGAGCCATTTGCAAATAATTGGAATTTAAATGCAGAATTAAGTATTTACAACTAACCAGAGCACGAGACAAACCAGTCTGCATTACTTTTCATGTCTTCCACCACATTAGTCAAAGTCCTCCTTTCATTTTTATCTCTGTCCCCAAATGAAAGTCATGACTGTTTATATCCAGACAAGTTCGATGTTTTTGCTAAGATTTTGCTAAGCTGTTAAATTTCCATGCCAGATTGGTGACAATTAAGTACAAATTTTCAGCAAGGTCTGCTTCAGTCATTGACGCCATATCAGTTAAGATGTCATCATATCCAAAAGGCCCTTTAGAACATTTGGCTATAACTCAACTGCTCTAATTAGAACAGTTCTGCAGAATATTCTTTGATACATTCCTACCATAATGGGTATTGTAAATATGGCATTTATGCTTCAAGGCATAATCTTCAAAAATATATCACAATTAGTCCAGGATTTCTGCATTACAGACACCAGAAAACTAAATTGTTTTAGCTGTCAAGAATGGAGACTGACAAGGACACGAGCAAAATAGGGAATAAAGAGTACTTTGCACAGGGGTAAAGTATGTCTGTTGTGTTTTAGATGAAACAAAAAATGAGCCCTTAGACAGGATTGCAGTGACCTGGCTGAAATACACATTGGTCATTCTAGGGTGATACGTATATGTCAATAATGAACTAAGAAATTAGCTGAGAAACTCTCTAATCGATTGATTCCATCTTTTTCACCATTGTTTTCTTACATGTTGCAAGATTATAAAGTTGCAAGTCTTTTGCTGTAAGGAATTTAATTAAAATGCTGGTTTGAGATCATTTAGCAGTACTATCATCTTGCAATAACTCTGTTTAATCTGTACTATGTTAACTAACCACAGATGTTTCCCTTGGCTCGTCAGTGATTCTTTCTGAGTTTATGTTCCTTTTTGGAAGACCTGAACCCTTCCTGGAAGGCAGCGTAGAATTTTCATTTATCATGTTTCTCTCCAAGAAAGTGTAGTTGTTGATAAGTATCCGAGAACTTGACTGCTTTCGAACATCACATGTTCCTGGTCTCTGCTCTGAAATTATGTGTTTTTCTAAATTAAATCTTGGTCTCATCAACGATAACTTCAATTCAAACACATGATCTAAGCTGACAAAGATTGCACTGCAAAGATAAATATTCTTTAGCTTCTCATAGCATCTTTCAGGTTGGGCTCTCAGATCTCAAAACATTTAATATTACTTAAACTTTATCCTTTTGTGAGAGAAAAAATCATCTTAAAGATGAGTACAGAAAACATTTACTGTCCATAAGCTATGTGCAGCTTGAAAAGGAAAGTCAATGAGATTGTGGCAATTTGGGGGGAAATCTCTCTCTTTAAATGTCTATTCCTGAACTTTCAGCATTTATCAAGCCTATTTAATTCCCAACATGATACTTTCTTTTAGTCACACTGTTTTCAATTCAGAAACAGTCAATGCCCAGCTTAAGAAAACCATTTCTTTAAGAGCTTTCTTAAAAGAAATGCATGACTTGCAGTCTCACTTATTTGCCTCATTCCTTAGTTAATCAGAGGTAGACAAGGATTCTTCAGGCTGAAAAGGAGGCAACAGATGAAAAGAAATTAAGGTCCTATTTTCAGTTATTCACATCAATAGCAACTAAGGCTTTTTCCCATGTCACCTTAGACTTTTGACATATTGATATATTTTGATACTGCTTATAGATATACATATCCTCACAAAAGGTACAGAAAATACAAGTAAAATCTTTCTTAGCATCCATTTGAGAAAAGGAGTTTGAAATGCAAATTAGTGTTATGCTCACATGCCACGGCAGAAATAATTACTACACAACTGTGATTTTTTTTTTCCTGGTGCCAGAATACAGTGGGAGAACATCTCAGCAATTTGCAATAGGGTATACATTCTTAAATTTCTACGAAAATCTAATTGTCATTCCATTCATAATCACTAGTAGAAAATGCAATAAAGGCAACACATGCTCCTAAAACAGTGTGATGCCACACTAATGTATTTTCAAATGATGAAGATGTACCTCATAAAAATGTTTATCTTGGCTTTTGTTAGTTGTTTGTTAGTTACAATGCTAACATTCAGTTGTGGGGAAATACAATTCATTGGAAATTATAGGTTGCATTGACTTGTTCAAGCTGTCATGGGAAAACAGAACATACATGGGTATGTTTGTAACGGCTAAAGGTATCCCCCACAAAATAAAGAAGGAACTATTTCCTTATAAACAGTATAGGACGTGATTACTTCAGCTGGCAGTGGCCGGGAGCATTAGAGAGTTTCAGAACTTAGTCTAAAACTAGTGTAATGGGATACCAGCTCTGTACTCCAAACAGAAGTTGTGGCTGCTGTCTAAATACCCAACTAATCAGCCTGTGAAATGACTCTATAGTTTGAAAAGAGCTCTTAGAAAATCCTGTCTCGGATGAAAGATTAATGTAAGGTGGTGCCTTGATTAGATTAGAAGAGTGTGAGTGAATTCAACTCACAAAACTAATTCAGTTTTCCTAGTGGAATTCTGGGCTGACTTCACTGAGTTATAAAAATTTACATTCACATAACCAAGAGCCACTGGCTGCCTACCTATGATTTAGAGGGCATGTCATAGGAAGGCAAGCAGTTCCTTATTTTTATCAGTCACTACCACCATAAAACATTAGCTTCAATACCAGAGACTAGTTTGAAGTTGCACTTCAGTAAAAGAATTAAATAGTAAATAGTGAGAATTCTTTGTCCATTGTCAATATTAATGTGGATTTTTTATCTACAGATGATCATACTGTGATAGGGGTTTATTAAAGAACCCATTTTTAGCTTTCTTCAACACAAATGCTTCTTGAAAAATGGTCCTCAAAGCTTCTGTCTCTTGAGCATCTCACAATGTCTGTCTCTTAATGTACCATGACTCAGTTCTTTACTGCTCTTGGAAAAGGAATCTGCAGTTCTGTGATTACACTATTTTATGTATCAATTAAGGCCTACCTATCAGTAGGACTCACTTGATATAAAACCTGCAGCTCTGCCTTTTGGATGGGTATCTGCATAGATCCTGGAGGCCCTCAGAAGAAGAGAAATGTTTTTTTCCCTAGCAAGTGAGAAGGGCATTCAAATAAAGCCAGCAAATGTGAGATTATAAAAAATGAATTTTTTTCAAAAAAAGTTTATACAGATCATGTATGAAACTCCCTGATACAGGATAATGACTGCGAGAAGTATATAAAGGTTTAAGACACTGGCAAGTACATTGACAAGAAACACACAGGAGGTATTAAACACATGGAAACCATTTCTACTCCAGAATGTTCCTGTGCCACAAACCATTGTCAGAAGGGACTTTTCTCAGAAAAATTGTCCTTGTATGGTCCCTCTAATCTTATCTTCTTTCCTAGGCATTTGCTTTAGGCCATTGTTCAACAGAGCAACCTAATACAGACCCCTTTCTCTGATGTCCATGGGCCTTTTTTTGTATACAAAGTATAAAATGGGCTTTAAAACAACAAATACTGGAAGAGATTCTTATGTTATGGCCTGGTTCTCCCCTCGTCCCAAGACTTATCAGTTCTGTAGATCAAGCAAGACACCTTCTAAATCCAGACTCCTTTTAGTTTTCAGGGTTTCTTTCCTTAGAAGGAGCTAAGAGGGAGGCCAAGCCCTGGTTCTTCCTTGTGTTTGTAACTGTCTTTAAATGTTTACCAAGATACTGCTTATCTTTTACTGCTTTTTCTTGGTTTGCTTTTCTTACAGCCCAGTTTTAACTAAACAAATAGCTCAACAGTCATCCCAACGGTCATGTCAACATAGTGTATTCATTAACTATTTTTGCAACTCCTCATCCATCACTGGGGATATTAGAGCTCGACCTGGACATGGAAGCCATTATCTTTAAGGAGGAGCATCTCCATGGTTTAATGCTGACACAGCTGACTGGGTTTAAAGTGATGATAAGCACAGCTGGGTTTATTTAAATGTGGAAGACTATAACCTAAACCACAGGTCAAATACAGTACATAGGTTTAGGTCTTCATTTATAAGAAGAAGTTCACTGAAATAGGCTAACAAAGGGAGTAAGGGGCGGTCTGTTTCCTGAAAACTTTATGCCAAGGGAGACAGGAATAATTTAGTCAAACATGTTATTGAGTGAGATTCAAATGTGACTTGGAGGAAGAGCATGAAGGGGTAAGAACATCAACTGTTTGTACAATACAACAGGTGACATTAAAATGATCCTGCCTACATCGCACATCTTGATTTCAAAATCATGTTCTAGTGGAGTGTTTGTCCCTCTAGCTTAAATCCATTTAAACAGATGATTTGGATCATTCATGGTTAAATCTTCTATCATATTACACAAATTGGCAAGATCAAACATAAAATAAGAGAGAAGGTAGCACTGTCTTTCCATTTTGCCTTTACATATATCTTTCCAAGTTCTTTTTTATCTCTTGTTAAATAACTGACCTGATAACAAGTTTATCACTTTAGAAGTTGTGTCTGATCTACCTTCTATACACGAGCCCAAAGATTTTTCTTTTTCAGCAGCCATAATGATGTTCTAAAATATTTTCTAGTCATTTGGCATTTGCATTTAGCATTGGCATTTGCCCTGCAGTTCTTGATTTAAATACTTCAGCGTGTATGATTTTTCAAGCAGCAGTGTAACCATACTCGATACCAGAAACACCACCTCTTATTGTGGATATACTTTTTCCCAACAAAATCCTTCTTCACTATCTGTCAAGTTCAATAAAATAATGGCAGTTCTGAGGATAATTCCTCATCTAATGACGGGGAGTTTCCAACTGTTTATATTTTCCTTGTATGGTGGAGCTGCCTGTAATTGCTGTTGTAAAAAGCCATTTTGAAACACGATGAAAAGGCACATTTTCTTAATTTTACTGTAAGTGAAAACAGTGTTCGCAGCTGCAACACTGTTCAATACTTGCTCTTTAGATTTTCACATGAGATCATCCTTCCTTCATGAAGGAAATGCTGCAGACATAGCCCACTGGAACCAACATTGTACTGGACTGGGTGTGGGGAGTAAGGACACACCTCCATATTCCAGTGTCTCGTGTCTTCCAGGCACCCAGGATTGGACAGAGGAGGAGGCAAGTCATGCAAGCTAACAGAAAAATTTGAAGAGAAAGAGTTAAAAATCACAGGTGTTAAAAAGCAGAAAATAGCACCATAAGCAGAAATAAATAGTGCATAATGGAAATAGAGACATAAGTTGGGTTTTAATAGCATGTTACAAGATTTAATTATATGTCACTAAAATTAAGTATTATTTTTCCTTTTGAAGAGAAGGATTATATGTGCAATTACAGTTCTGGAAACCAAAAAGAAAATAAACTGACACACTCATCAAAGCATAGTATCCAAAGGAATACCGACTCAAAGACTATTTTCTTACTTTCTACTGTTAAGTATATTATATATATTTTTCTAAAACATATATTCCACAGTGTTCATAGTGGAAAATACTTAATAAGTCCTTGAAATGCAATCCAATTCAATGGCAGATATTCCAAAACAGTCATATATTAAAAATATATATTTATGGCTACTCTGTAATGCTGTACAGATAGTATATGTGGTTTATTTCTGTATTTTGTTAAGTCTTACACATTCAGAGATGAAGCTGTGCTGTGCAGATTTCTCATTCTGAAAATACTTTACATTAGAATCACAGAATATTCTGTGTTGGAAGGGACCCACAAGGATCATCGAGTCCAACTCATTTTCCATTGTACTGTCAAGAGGGAACATCCTGGGACAGTGAAAGAAATGGAGAAGCACTGTTTAATTTGCTATTCATCCACACATTTAACGGTGACAATTGAGTTTTAGCCACCAGCTCCTTGTCAGACAATTTTCTTCTTGTGAGTCTGATGAGTGTTTTTTAACTCATGGCACTACACCCAATCCCGTGCAAAGCTCATAGGCATGTGCATCACCACTTGATTTGCTTGCTCTAAAGACATTTCTGATCCATTGGCCCAAACACAGCTCTCTATTTAGCAACTCGACTATGGCTAATTCCCTGGTCAGCGAACACACCACCAGGTCACTGAAGACTGGGACAAAGTGATCTTCCACTGGTGTGATACCTCAGATGTAGGGCCACTGGCTGCAGGGATTATGCACAAGTCACCGGGCACAGTTTCTGCAGGGCTGTGGAAAACGAAAGCCCCTCCACAGAAACACAGCTATGGCCTCCTCCTGTAGAGAGCTCTGTTGTGCTGACGGCAGCCACTCGGGAATATCCCGTCTTTGGTGTTGGCCTGCTGCAGCAGTCCCTTAGGATTGCATGTATGCTTCTCCACAGCAGCAGTGAATTCTGATTCCTAAATACCTCTGCCAAGTGGCCAGTGAGCTCACCAGGGCCCTCATGCTGCTCCCAGAACCATCTGTGGTGGGCACAGGGCACTTCACGGCCCCCACAGCCTCCTGCTGCTTACACCCTGACACTCATGGTCAGCAAACCACCTGTCAAATGGCCAAATTGAAGAGCAAAGGAAAAATTACACTTTCTCAATGGAGGGATCAAGCAAAGGGACACAGCTCTCCCCAAGATGCATAGATCCTGCTGTGTTTTTTTAAGGGACTCCAAGTCTCCCGGGCTTATTCAGTGGTCCCACCTTACATCCTGCGTCCTCAGGAGAGGGTGTTTTGAGGACATGTTAGCGGCTTTTGGTAATCTGGAAACCTCGTAAAAACTTCCACGGTATTAGAATTTATTCTTAAACCAGGACTGAAACTACTTTGTCACGGCTGGTATACAATACTCCAAAATCAACAGTGTCACTCATACAAGATGTCATGTTCTTGGCAAGAGGGAAGACCTGAAAGTAGACTCTGAAATGAATTTTTTTATTTTAATAATTCATCATAGTTTTCTTCATGGTCAATAATGTCTTTTCCAAATGATCTAGTGAGGATAATTGCAACAATATAAAATAAGTGGGATGAGTAAATGTAATTTTCAAATAAAAATCAGAATTAAATAAGGAGTATTCTTTTGTGACTGGGTTTTTACATGCAGCAAAGGTGTTTGTAGCAGTACACATGGCTTGTGATTCAACCTTAATTTGAGTCTGTACCTACAGGAATTATAGTATTAATACCAGTCTTGTGTTTTATTCCAAAACTGCTGGAGTTGTGTATTTGTTTACGAATTTTGATCCAAGATAAAATCTCAATGACAGTAAATAAACAGTGTCATGAAACCACTATTTATTTACCACTCCTAACAGAATTCATTTAGACTGAAATGGTTTTCCAAAAGGGTTTTTTAGGGGGTTGTGGCTTGGTTTTATTTTATTTTCTCTTTACCTTTTTTTTTGTTTGTTGTTGCAAGTATTTTAACTTTATTACTGTAGTACTGAAAATGCTGTCTTTGCACTGAATACTGCTTTCACTTGTTGTGTCCTTCTGTGTAGCAGACATTTAGTTAGCAAACACAGCTTGAAAGGGTTCCAAGAACTGTTATTTGCTCATAATCTCACCTTTGGGGAAAATATTTATTGGGGTAGGGCATCCTGTGGAAATTTCCTCCCTCTGTAAAACACACTAGTTTAATAGATTTACTCTACTATTTTGCTCTGCTATTTTTATAGGCAGATTATTGCATATAGTTATATTATGGGGACGTATATACCAGGATGAAGGAAAATCTGCTTAAACTGTAGCAACATTTCTGGTACTCAAGGGCAAATGGGTATGACAGGGCTATGAAATTTGGAAATAAGCTTAGGTTCAAAATTTTAACAATCAGAGAAACAAGGTTATGCTCTAGTTCCGCAATAGATGATGAGAGTCAAAAAGGTAAACTTATTTTAAGACACAAACTGACAGAAAAGTTTGACAAACAGAAGAGTTGTCATGAAGGAGGAGGAGATGTGGTTTTGCGTGATGAACGAAATGGGTTTTTTCCATGGCAGCAGTTTTTAAACTATCCTGTGGAAAGGGCCATGACTGTTCTCAGTATAAACTTGGAGGTTATGTCCTCAAACCCTCGTATCTTTGACCCCCACATCCAAATGAGGACTTGGGGACAACCTTGAAATGGACTTCTTTGAAAGTTTAGGAAAATTAAACAGCAATAATGCAGGTTCTTTCTTAGGAAAGAAGAAAGGAAAATACAAAGACGGGAATTTAAGGAAACAGTACTGTCATAGCCTATATTACATTTTCCGTGGAAATTAATGTAGGAAGAAGTTCAAAAGAGCTGATAATGTCTTAAACATCCTGCTTAGGATTTCAACTATTCAATAGGAAAGAAAAATGCATCAAGATTTCTCTACGCAGATTCAAAGCTCTCTAGTATTTTCAAATACAAGGAAGCCTCTGAATAAGGCTAAATTACCTACTACCAATATTAAATAACAGCTAAAGGATACAGGCTCAATTCATGGAATAAAAACTCTTGCTCTTTTCAGTCATGTCAAAGGTTATAAGAAGAAGATTTTAGTTGAAATTATGAAGCAGGGGGTATTCATTCATCATCCTCTGTTATGCCGCTTCTGTTAAAGGTCTAGAAAAGAGTTTTTCAGAAATCATACCTCCTCTTCCTCTATGTGCACCATACCATTCAGACTCCAGAGACTAAAGGAAAAATAATTCATCACATATAAAACCTCCCTGTTTTAAACACAGACATCAAGATCCATATTCAAATAGAGATAAAGTGAATCCCCGCTGCATCGCGACCTCTCCATTACGACCCCGCCCATTTGCGATGTGAATTTATCGCAGTTTTGATTCCACCATTTGCNGAACCCTTCTCACGCTGCGTGGCGTTGTCAGCAGTGCCCGGGACGGGCAGTGCGCGGGACGGGCAGTGCGCGGGATGGGGAAGCCAGCGTGGGATGGGGCGGGCAGCTCAGGGCGGTGCAGGCAGTGCGGGACAGGACAGGCGGCGTGGGGCAGNTACTCTAACTGCAGCCGGGGAACAGACCCCCCCGCAGAGATGTGTTACTGTTTCCATGGCTACAGATGGGGAAGAGAAGTGCCTCAGGAAAGTGGGGCTGGCTGCGGCGGCCAGTGGGAGATGTTCACTCTACTGCCGCAGCTGAACCCCTCCCGCGCTGCATGGTGCTGCTGGCAGTGCCCAGGACGGGCAGTGCCCGGGACGGGCGGCACGGGATGGGGCAGGCGGCGCAGGACAGGGCGGGCAGCACAGGGTGGTGCGGGACAGAACAGGNAAGAAAAAAGGAAAAAGGTAAAAGAAAAAAAAAAAGGAAACAAGAAAAAAGGAAAAAATATGGGGCTATCCCAAAAGCTGGAGAAAAACCCACCAGAGCAGCCCCTCTCCAGCCCCACACAACCACGGCTGCCAGAGAGCACCCACCAGCTCCCTGCCTCTGCTGCCGCTGTGTGAGCTACCCCCAGAAAATTTTTTTTTTCTTCAACTGCCACTTCTCAGTTTTTGAATTTTTTTCTTCTCGTCTTCTGGACAGAGAGAGAAAACGACCTTGGTGTTGCTAAGGACTGGTATTCACAAGCCAAAACACAAAGATATGGAATATATACACACCACCCTAGGACAGACCTGCAGTTCTTTGCAAGGTTAGGGTTTTGCGAGGGCCGTTGCCTGTCCCTTACCTCGCAATGGAGGGGGTATAACTGTACTATCATGTGGAAAATCATATGGCGTTTTCTTAAAGCTACTTAGGTAAATTGTGGAGCCATTGTCACTTGAGAAAATTATGAAAGTGTCTTACTCAAACACTGCTGACCACAAACCAGGTACTTGTACTGAGCTACTTTCGATGAAGCACTTCAACAGCAAAAATTCAAGTGTAGACATGTAAACTCTATAAACATTTGGCATGTCTGGACTAGAAAGGAAAATTCAACCCTCTGAAATTTAGCTGTCTCACATGTAGCACAAAGGAAAATACTAAATAAAACATGTAGGTACTTACCAGCCTTTTCTTCATCTTGAGGAAGAAAGGAGTCCATTTATGCTCCCGAACAGCTAGACAATTCTTCTTTTTTCTTTTTTCTTTTCTTTTTAATCTATGCTGTGTTCAATATTTCCTTGCAAGTACAGAAGTGAAAAGTCCTAATGTACAAACTAGAGAAGTAAGTACGTACTTGCACTTCTGTTGACCTTTCCACCTAGTGACGTCCCAGAACAATGGCAGCACGACTGAAATACTAAGTATATTAAAATACTTCTTCAGAACTCTCATTGAACCTAATCAGACCACTTGAATGAGTTGAGTAAGATGAGTGAATAATAAATTTTCAGTCGGTACCCAGTCAATCATCTGACAAAGATTCAATCTCATTTTTAGATTGTCTGAATATGAGATAGGAGTCTCAAAAGATAAACCACGGAAAATGTTAGTACATTATTAAAGAAATAAAATTCTACATGCATTTTTGTAAAGTGAAAAATGTTTTTGTTTTTATAAATATCCAGTCTACCAGTCTGACCACTGCCAGACTGTGCTCTCACAGATATGCCCATACATGCAATTGGTTTAAGGAATTTTACATTTGAAAAGGACCTGTTTCTAAACTTTACCTGTCTACATAGATCACATTACATAGAGTATGGTCATCAACTGCGTACTTGATGCAGACATTCTAACTGTCCACAGTCTTAGTGAATTCGGTGGAATCTGTAAATTCTCAGAGCTTTCAAAAAGTCAACTGATAAATTCTAACAGGCAGTCTCAAAAAGACCATCATGCTTCCAATGAAGTACTCATGATACTAAAAGTATCTCTGTCATTTAAGGTTTGGAAAATTGGCATTATCTTTAGCAGATTACCACACAAAACATGCAGTTATATTTACAAGTGGTGGAATTAGAGCATAAAGTGTTGAAATAAGTTAAAAATACGCATATATTTTCCTTGTGGAAAGCTAGGCAATACCAAAAGTATGTTATACCAATTACAGCTAATACTAAGAAGTTATTATTCCCAAGAATCATACACCAAATCACAGAATATTCTGAGTTCGAAGGGACCCACAAGAATCGAGTCCAAATGTTAAACCGCACCACGGCCTCCCTGGCATGAATCGAACCCCCAGACTCCCGCATGAGACAAGGACAGTCACCACTATACTAAAGTGGATTTCATGAAACATGTGTCGAGCACATAAAGCTTGATAAATTACTTGCTTTCTTAAGTTCAGAAAGGAAGGTGGCCAAGAAGGCCAAAGGCATCCTGGCTTGTGACAGAAATTGTGTGGCCAGCAGGACCAGAGAAGTGACTGCCCATATGTACTCAGCACTGGTGAGGTCACACCTTGAAGCCAGTGCCCATTTTTGGGGCCTTCACTACACAGACATTCAGGTGTTAGAGTGTGTCCAGAGAAGGGCAACAAGGTTGATGAAGTGTCTGGAGTACATGCTTTATGAGAGAAATGAGCCTGGAGACAAGGAGGCTCAGGGGGACCTTACTGCTCTCTGCAACTACCTGAAAGTGGTAGTGAAGGTTTGCCTCCTCCTCCAGGTAACAAGAAACAGGATGAGAGGAAATGGCCTCACGTTGCACCAGGTTCAGATTCGATATTAGGAAAAATTCCTAATGGAAAAGGTGTTCAAGCACTGGAACAGGCTGCCCAGGGAAGTGGTTGAGTCACCATCACTGGAAGTATTTAAAAGATGTGTAGATGTGGCACTTCGGGACATGGTTTAGCGGTGGACTTGGCAGTGCTGGGTTAACAGTTGGACTCAATGATCTTAAATGCTTTTTCCAACCTAAATGATTCTATGATTCTAGGATGCAACATTACACAAAGTGCCCACAGCTAGCAGCAGCCTGAGGAACTGCAGATTCTATGGCAAACAGCCCAGATTAGTACCAGTCCTATACAAACAAACACAAGATGAAGGACTGCAGTGTAACAGAACAAAACTACTTTTGAGACAAGGTCATGTGGTGAGATTAATTATAATACATCTGAAAATATAAAATTTGTTAATACCTAATAAATTGTTAATGGAAATAAGCAAGGAAATTACTACTATCTTGAATTAGTGTTTTAAGCTGACTGAAGTGCAGAATATCTCAATAAAAAGAATCATTATTGAATGAGTCAATGAACCATGTAATAACAATGCTTAATTTCCTTGCATATTGAATCCCCAAAGGACGTGTTCAGATAAACTCTCATGCACAGTAAGTAAAGTCTCTAGTCGTTCATCGACAGACATCATCTTGTGATTGCATCTCCCTTATGACAGTAATGCACACATCGCACTGTGGCACTCTGTCAGGTGTGGATTTATTCTTTATTAAAAAGCCAACAAACTAATAAAACCAAGCAAAGCATAAATCTTAGGACTATCAGTCCATAAATGTAATTCACCCTTTCAGGTCCTCTTTCTGAACCTCAGTTACTATCTTCACTATCCCTTTTCTCTCCGATAACATCATGGTGCTGAAGCACATCTGTATGAAGTGTGAGGCTAAAGACTGCATTTCAGAACTAATTCTTGCTGACAGCAAGATATAAATATGTTTTTCTTAATAAATATATCTTCCATCATTTTCTACACAAATATAAGCACAAGATATAAACCTTTTCCTGATTCCAGAATTCAATATGTAAGCTTTCTCCAGCATATTACCCCTGCACTGACAACAGACACAGATCAGCATCAGAAGCCTATGTAAACACCAAGTTATTCTCTCATTATAAATCAGATAAAGACATAATAAGCATCTATCTGTGCAACAACATTGAGGGTCTTCTGACTTTAAACATGGCCACTTGTGTTGGGTTGGAAGCTTGGTTTCATTCTCCTTCTTTGTCATAGAAGGCTGTTGGACTGCAATGAACTTCCTTCAGGAGCTGCTAGTCTTCCACTTCTGTGGGCTGCTATGGATGTGGAACTGCAGTCTCAGCAGATGTTGCCAGTGTTGCTGTTCTGCCAGCCACTTTGGAAATATTTCCATCTTTTTTCTTTGCACAAAAAAGACCCTGATGATTTCTTGTAACACACAACAAGGAGCAGAACTCTTACCCAGTGTGATTTACCTAAGAAAACTAAGCACAGTCATTTTTTGATAATAACATATATATTTATAAAAGAGAAATCTGTTATCTTTTTATTTGCTGGAGCTTTCTTATATCACAGTTACAGTTTGCAGTTAACAACAGAAAAATCAAGTCAGCTATAGCTTTTTGGTTCTCTTTCAAATCCACGGAATAAAAAATTTATGATGCTCTTTTGGAATCAGTCCTAAACATACATTCTTGGACTTGTTTTAAAAGAATTCTTTATTCCAAAAATAACTCCTTATTCCAAAATTTTTGATTCAGTATGTGCTGCCCATATTAAAAGCTTAAACAGCTTTTAAAAGCTTAAGTTCTGCATACGTTCTTTGTTTCAAAAAGTATTATGCAGCATCCATTGTCTCTGTAACAAATAGGCTGATTAAAACAGAACTTGTCAAGGCAAAGTCATAAAATGTGATTCACAGCAAAATGATTTTAAAATCAAATTCAGATCCAATGGAAGTACATGCACCACTCCATTTTTTGTAACAATGACTCATAGATGGTGAGTTGGACTAGATGATCCTTGTGGGTCCCTTCCAACTCATAATATTCTGTGATTCTGTGATACCAGATCTGAATCCGGCTCTCTCTTAGAAACTGAGATCTTGATACCTCCATTACTGCAACATTGGCCAATTTTGTTTCCTCTGTAACTTTTAGTGGTATTCTGCCTCTGTGTTTTAAGGCTGTCTGTAATTCAGCACAACGGAAGGGTTCAAAATTCTTAAGGCACAAGATTTGGACAAAGAGCATCTGGTACAGACTTCTTGTGAGACCTTTGTCTCTGGAACTATTTCTATTCAAAGACCTAAAAATCCAAACAATAGGTCTATTTTTACTGCCCCTGGCTCTGGGCTGCAATCTAGACCTCTAGTTTGAATTTCTCTAGTTTGGTGTCTAGGCTTGTGACAAGGTGTTTGAGTAGAGTTACACAGATCAAAATGTATGCTTTCACAGTACCTTTCTGAACAGTGGTCCAACTTAAATATATGTATTAGGAAGCTGGCTTCACCATGTATTCAACAAAGACACATATTCTTCCCTCCACTGATTTCAGTTAAATAGTTGAAGTGAAATACACCAAGTATGTCCTGCGAAGTAGCAATCCAAAAGCCTCCCTCCAGCCACAGAAAAACCAGAGCTGGACCAGAAGAAAGAGTGACGAAGCTCCTCTGGACAGTTTCTTGTCAGGTTTATTTGGGCTCCATAGTCTGGAATTCCTTCCTTTCACCAAACCTGTGTTATGTACCTGAAGGTATTCTTATCAAGAGCCCAGCATCTGATATAGGGAAAATCAGTTAGACTCAAGGTAATTACTTGCATGCCATAGAAAAGGTTTATTTTTGGGCCGAGGAACAAGGAAAGAACATCATTGTCCTGCAAAGGTGTCTCCCAGCCCTGTCAGGTGCCAAAAAAGCCCTGCCACAGGTTTGTCACCCACCTTTATACCCATCCCTCATACACATGGAAATTACTGCATGAACATCTATCCCGTCACCATTATGTCACAAATTTCAACCTTGCTTTAAGCCTTTTGACCAATCAGCTCCCAGGTTTCATGTTCTTGCCCCATGTTTTGACTAGGACCGTGTTCTGTTTATAGTTCAGAACTGGAAAACAAGACTTTCTTACCTTTAATATTGGATGTTAAATTTCAGGCCCAGTAAATGCTTCTGAAATCTACTAATTCTTCTCAAATCCTTAAAATTCACTAAAATTTCACTGTTTCNCTTAAAATTCACTAAAATGTCACTGTTTCACTAAAATCACTAAATCTTTAAGCTTATACTTACCTCACTAAAATGTGTACGTTTCTGAATCCTCAAATCACATTTGCCAACTGCTGGCTTTAAATATAGCTGGCAGAGGAGATTGCATGGCAGTCCCTGCTCTCCAAAAAGTTTCTGATTGACTAGAGGTCTCAGTCCTCCACATGTTCAAATGACATCTTGTCAGAAGAATGGCCTCTAATTTCTGCAAAGACATACGTGTTTTGTGCTGAGAAACAGGGAACCTGACTCTGCAACCTACTACACAGGGCAAATATCTACAAGGGAGGAGTTTTTGTCTACTTTTGGGTTTTATCTTTTTCAACACAAAATGGAGGAGAAGAACTGCACTTTCTGTAAGGTGAATGCCTCAGCCAGCAGGTGTCAGAACCAGTAGTCTCCTCATCTGGTCTGGCCCTACAAATCTTCTACTTTCTGTTGCATAGGGATCATCTGATTAATCACTTGAAGTAAGATAACCTTTCTGAAACAAGCCTTAAATGAGCAACTTTCAGGATGACAATTGTTTCTCAACAGCTAAGTCTTTCATTCAGCTAAAAAGAAGCACCAAATACATTAATGCATATTCTCGAAGTCCCTACAGTATGGTGTAACCAATGTTAGTCCTTTCTAGCCCAAACCATTCTATAATTCTACGATTGTATAAAATTGTCATTGTTTTGGCTCTACAGCTGAATTTTATAAATGCAAATAATACAGTAACATACATAATTGTCAATCAGCCATTTTTAGCTAAAGAAATATGAAAGGGATAAATAGGGATATTATAAGAATATATTTAAAAGCACAATACATATTAGCATATCCAGAATAGGTTAATACTGACTTACGCTATTACGTGTTAGTTTACACAATACACTTTTATGCAATTGATTATTTTAAACCGTAGCAAATACTAATGCTGATGTAAAGCACAGAAATAGCTGGGCCTTCAGCTCTGCAAATTCCAACATTTTCTTCACACAACACTAACTTAATCCACAACTTAACTATTTCATGGTGCAACATTCTTAATTTTACATTCAGTAAAGCGCCATGGTTGTAACTTAGAAAGAAAAAATAGAAATAAAAGGGCTATTGAAGTACTGTATGAGTGAGTTAACACTACTGTAAGAACTCTGACTTCTGGAATTTCCTGAGTTTTGAGTGCCTGACTTCATGACTTGGTACTGAAACAAAACCAAAAATTTCTTTATAAGAAAAGAGGAAACAAGACCCAGTATATTTTGTTTTCTACATGCTTTTGACTTCCTCAGCACATCTTATGAATTGTCTAAGCACAACCTTACACCTCTCTGTCTAACATCAGCTAAAGGGAGAGATAACAAGAAAGCCTCAGCAAATCCATCACACAGATTATTGCAGAGCAGAGTGTGCTTCTGCTCGCTAGACCCACAACTTTTCACCTACTTTCCATCTACTACTATCTCCAATTAGGAGATAGGAATTAGGGCGTGACAATCTGCTCTGTAAACCTACAGGAGTTCCTTGCCCCCATAAAATTAAGAGTTAAGTAAAAAATGCCCTTAAAAATGACATGCAAGAATGATATATGGCTTTGCAAATCTGGACAAGGATTTCATACTTGCTGTACTTACCCTCCCATTCACTCCTGCTCCTCTTATGTGTTTACAGATGTATAAGCTTTTCACAGTAAAACCTCTGTGCACACTTCTGATTAATGCTAACATCAAGGCTACTTCAGAGTTGGTCCACAAACTACAGGAGTCAGAACCTCCTGAAACTCAAGCCCCACCAGCTGTCTACCTGACTCTAGCAGCTTTCTGGATTTTCAGAATACTGACAGGGAATATGTACATGCAAGCCTCAAGTCCCGTTGTTTACTCCTCTGCTTAACAAGAAAGGAGGTCCAATTTAGACTGCTACAGTGCAATTAAAAACTAACACTGGTTAGGGCACACCATTTAGTCTCATCAAGGATAATGTCCGTGTGGACACAGATTATGTGCTGGTTATGCACCTTACGGAAAGGTGCCCTAGCTGCTGCAGCTCAAAAAGAGAAGGGACACTTCTCAGAAGGAAGTGGAGTTGAATGTTTGTGGGTTGGGGTTTTTTTGTGTGTGTGAGTGTGTATATTAATTGAAAGCACAAAGACCGGTTTCCCTCCTTATTTTCCTTCTTTATTAAATGGCTTCTGTAGAACCTCATGCATACACAGGTCAGCCAGCCAGCCAAAGGAAACATCATCGTAATTGCTGTTTCCACATAAATGCAAGGCAAGCTACTGAATGTGCAATCCCTGCGTGGGAGTCGCTTGGGAGTTGGACTAGATAATCCTTGTGGGTCCCTTCCAACTCGGAATAACCTGTGAACCTGCAAAATTGGTTTAAAAAGTGTTCAGAGGTTTCTGTCCAAGCATCAGATTCTGTACAGTAATAATGCATGATCCTCGAATGTACCTTTTTTTTACTGACACAGAGGAAATAACCCAATCTAGACAGTGGTCTTGAATCATTGCTTATTATGCAGATCTCACATAAAGATATAAAATATATATGATGCATTATATGAGAGAAAATAGCAAAAGATTGCTTTTGTACCCAATCAAAACAGCATACAGAGCTACCAGAGCAAAGGAAGTAAGGCAGACTGAAAAGAAACTTTACAAGCACAACAGCTATCCTGCACAAAGAGCCAAACACAGCATATGTGCTTCTAAATCTCATCGTATTGTGAGGAATTTAATCATGGATAAGCCATTTGCTGCCACCTGTACAGAAATCAGTGCTGTACAGAGTACCTCAGGGCAGTGAAAATAAGTAGGATATCAGTAGAACTAAGAGAGATGGATCAAACCAGGAATCCCAACTTTTCTTCACTAAGTTTGATCTACATTCATTCCTGCAGATGATGTGCAATTGTTGTTCAGTAACATTAATTTTCATGTGAAATATTATTTCAACTTCAGCCTCTCATTTACCCAGCGCAGAAGCTAAACAAGCATAAGTGACAGGTACCAGAGAATCAACCTGTGGTAGACCAAAGCTGTTGTTCCAGGAGCTCTTGAGAGACTGCTAGTCTGATGAAGGTGCTCACATCCCCACCATGTTTAGACCACAAACTTTTTGTTTGTGAAAACTAGTGTTTTCCTGCCTCAAAAGCACCAGAGTGGAGCCCTGGAAGACCACTGACATCTGGTGGTCACTTCACTCCTTCCAACAGCACCTGCAGCTCCTGGCAGGGAAGAAGTACAAGCTGAAGTGCAGAAATCACCGAGCTTCGGGGGGAAGTAAAATGTCTTCCCCAATAATTAGCCTGTATTAGAGCCCACAGGGCCACTAGTGTGAACTAAACCAGCAATGTAAGTGTTCTTATCTAAAATTAACACATTTTTTTAAAAAAAGGAAAAGAACATAAATTAATTCTAAAGAAAGCTAAGTCACATATATGTATTTAAGTCTACTGACATAATCAGATGCATAGACAGCCTGACAGAAATACATGCCAGGGAAGCACTAAGTTACAGGTCTTACTCTGTCTTTATTGACTTAGTGGAATGGCATGGTTACAAGTAAATGCAGATGAATTGCAATACACAAACAACAAACTCAGTTAAAACTGCCAGCACATTAATACTATTGTTGTACTAAACTCTGTCCTTGAGAACTGGGTTGTGAAATAGAATTATATAAAAATTATATAAAACTGTCTTTTTGACAAATGAAAAAGCACACTGTTTCCTAGGTAAGATGTTTCTTATTACTGAAAAGGAATAATGAGATTCGGGTGTACTTTTGCTAGACAACTAGCACAATATTAAATAATAAGCAGGAGTTTTCA
Organism: Pitta sordida; assembly: GCA_013390025.1. Classification (NCBI taxonomy): domain Eukaryota; kingdom Metazoa; phylum Chordata; class Aves; order Passeriformes; family Pittidae; genus Pitta; species Pitta sordida. The sequence continues at coordinate 40,671 of WEKX01023408.1, forward strand.
GCAATTTTATCCATATATTATTAGATGGTGAGACTGCCTAGACAGAAACTCCCTCACTTCTCTCCAGCAATCTTGAGACGATTTTCCTAACACCTAAAAGCGATTGTGCAGAGAGCACATCAGTGCCATCAGCACTGGATCTAAAATGTACTGTTAGTAGTGGCTGCTGCCAGGCAAACACTTAAAGCTATGCTTTGTTTGTTGCAGCTATGTACAACTTGTAAAAAAAAACTCTGAGGCTTTCAGACATTCATCAAGAAAACAAAAATCTTACTAAACTCTTTCGGCCCTTCCCAACCACCTTCTTAGTGTAAGATGCTTCAAAGTCTATTTTCAGGTAAATGTGTATCTCTTGTTGAAACAGTTCAAAACTAATAAAACTCTCAGTATCTGCTGAGCAGTAGGAAGCAATCAAAATGTTTTTCTACACCTTTTCTACATGCTGCAAGAGTGCAGTTTTGAAAAAAATCTGCAGTATAAATCATCTGTCTCCAAACTGACCTATATTTTTTCACCTACCACCAACAGGTAAATCCTAGGCTGCCTAAGCAGACTGATAGCTAATGAAGTACAGTAAACTCCTAGTTATTTGTGGTCTGTGTCTTTGTGGATTCAATCCTTCACGGTTCACTTTTCAGCAAAAAGGAGTGTCTGCACATGAGCAAAAAACGCAGCATAGACAGACAGCTCATGAATATGTAACTAAGCCCACCCATTGCCCCGCCCCCCTGAGACCTGAAGCGCTCAGTGTGTCATCGCTGCCCCACTCACCAGAGGGCTCACTACGTGTCTAGGGGCTCTGGCAGATGACTGTGGCCCCTGCTACTCTCTTGGGCTGCCTGCGGGAGGCTCCCAGCGCCTGCTTCTACACCACAGCAGGGCCACAAACCCTGCAGCATTTGCTTATGCATGGCGGCAGTGCAGCAAATCAGGCAGGGGCTGGGTCAGGGAGGGCAGCTGCAGCAGTAGTGCCCATGGCTACATCGGGGCTGCCTCAGGGCAGAGGTGCCGCCAGCCCTGACCCCGAGCAACTGAAGACCAACTTGGCAAGGCAAAAGGGGAAGCTGCAACACTGTGGCTCTGCTCAGTGTCCCTGTCAGCTGAGGCAGGGGAGCAGCAAGTGCGGTGGCATCAGACCCTGCAGGGGGCAGAGCGTGGCCAGGCCCGTGGCCAGGCCCTTCCCCAGGGAGAGGCAGCATGCCTGTCCACACAGGCTGGGTGGCATCACCCCAGCATCTCATCCTACCCCACCAGGGCGTCAGTGCCACAGGCTACTGCTGCTGCATGCCGCACACCGGGCAGCAGAGTGGGGCTGCCGCTGGCTCCTCCTGCCTGCTTCCCTGTGGTGGTGGCTAGCGACCACCTGGTGTATCTCAGACAAGTGGCAGCAGCAACAAGAGGGGTACGGACAGCCCCAGGAGGAGGCACTACGCCACCAGCTCCTTCGCTCGGCTCAGCCGCAGCCGCCACCAGCCCGTGCTCATGCAGCCAGCCTTGGCAAGCGGCAGGAATGTGGCCCACAGCTGCCACCCGGTGGGAACGGGGCAGTCACCAGTGACCGCCCCACAGCCAGTGAGAGGAGGCAACTCCCTGGGGACAAGCGCAGGTAGTCACCTTCCCTTGGCCCGCCCTCAGGCTTTCATGTTGGCCTGGGTGCATGCAGCTCTCCACCAACGGTGAGCCTGCTGCCACAAGCCAAAACATAGTGGGGGATGGGGGGAGGGGAAGCAAATCAACAAAAGAAAACCCAAAAACTTCGCAGCCCTGGAAGGAGCCGGGGCGGTGGGTGTGGGGGGCTCTCAGCAATCAGCAGTGGTGGCTGGACAAGACTGGGGGATCACATCCCACTGTGAGTTTGCTTCACTCAGTAGTGCCAAGACAGCCAAGGCTAACTTAGTCTTGTCCCTGGAGGGTGCTGCGGTGCCACCAGTCCCTTTGCCCCATACAAGGACTGGGGGACCCTGGGAAGCATTGTTTCTGTGCACTGCTGCAGCCCACAAGTTCAAAGTGGAGTTGCAAAGGCTGTATTCAATGCTCAGGCTTGTGCCGCTGTCCCATGACTGCCCTCCAGCACTCCAGAGCTGAAGGCAGCAGGCACCCTGTCTCACCCCGCCATGGTTACAGGCCCCGTGATCGGCCAGCAGCAGTGGAGGCGGGCAGGGAGCCACACATCCCCACCCGTCCCATACTGGGGCGACCCATCTTGCCCCACCAAGGGCACGAGCCCCAGGACAGGCTACCCACTCACTCTCCACCACGACTCCAGCACTGAGGTCTCTGCCATGATAACCTGAGCCCGTGCGCCATGTTTATCCAGTTGAGTTGACGTTAAACACACACACATACTGATAAGCCCTGGCTCAGTATGGCGACAAAAGGCAGGAATCCCAGGACTCCCTGGATGGGATTGGGTAGAAGTCATTCCTTCAGTCTTCTTATTTGGCTTTAGTGCACAGGGCTGTCATGGGAAGGCCATGCAGCACCCCGGAGTAGAGAGGGGTGGGGCGATGTGTGGGGCTTGATTGCATATTCATGACTTTGCTATCTTCGCAATTCATGGGCTTTGCAGAAGGTACGTGGACCCAAAGACCTGCAAAACTTGGGCGATCACTGTATTTTACTTTTACAAAATGCATTGTTGTGCATACATTTTCTAGCTGGCTGTGGCACCTTGTGGGCAAGCATTTCACAGACGCACATGCAAATGCTAATATAGCCAAGATTTGTGCAAAAAATAGCCAGTGCTCAGAGCAAAACAGTAAAAGGTACACGGAACACTTACATGGAGGCAACTGTATCAAGCCACTCTAAAGAAAGCGGCAAATCTCCACCAAGATAAGTCTGATTTGATTCTGCCAGAGTTTCTGGCTGAGCCCAAAAGGCTTCTGAAAGACAAGTGTCAGGTTTTTCACTCCCATTTGTATTCCAGCAAAAGTCTAGTACCTCTCGTCCAGTGATGCCTCTGGAGAATTTCACTCATGTGGCCCACAATCACTGATGTTCTTACCTGTTGCAGGTCTTTTCCTATATTACTACATGAACA
>WEKX01023409.1:0-37039 GCA_013390025.1 Pitta sordida
GAGAGCGGGGCCAGCGGCGAGAGCCGGCCGAGTGGCGTGCGTGGCCCCTGGCACACACATAATGACAGCCCCATCACCCCATCTTGTAGCCCAGAGGAGGACAATTCCAGCCGTGCAAAAACACACATTTACACTAAATGCATCCCGGGCACGCCGTACCGGCTCCCAGCTGGGACCAATCTACATATTTGTGAGCAGACGGGGCCTGCTGTGCTTAGCCTGTGAGCGGTGGGGAGGGGAGCGGGGCCAGCTGTACTTGCAGCGCAAGCGGTGAGATTGGGGGCTGAGCCGACTGGGGTTCCAGTACGTTCTGGGCACGCGACGCGGTTGCACAGCTTGCGGAAAAATCACCCGCAAATACTGAAGCTCGCAAATAGTGGACCAGGAATACGCGGGGGCTCACTGTAACTGATTTAGTTACTTTGATTTTTCTTCTAAAACAACTTACTTATTTTTTGCCACTTGTGTCAAGAACTGGTAAATAATGTGATAGGGTTTTTGTATTGCTAAACTCCATGCTGGTAACCATGTAAGAACATTGGACTATTGATTTTTATTGCTTCTGCCCTGTCTCATGTGGTTTTTATTAGACATACAGCTAAACCTTCTATCAAAAATAATAATCCTTCTGCAAATTCTAACTTAGGCTTTGAAACAATCCTGCGAGAAGAAAGACTTGTGTATTCAAAGTGTCCATAAAATCCTCTGATTGGTGTGACTTTTATGTCTGAATAAAGATTTATCTTGCATGTAGACTGAACAAAACCTGAAATCTTTGTTCTTGTGTGGAGTATTGCTGTGGGAGAGGGTTTTTTCTCTCTTCTGAAATAGTGGCAAAGTGTTATTAAAGCAGTTGCATTGTTCAGAAGGAAAAGCATCTTCTTCAGTAGTTCCTAACATTGAAAGAGAACTATAAGTATACTGTTCCACTGCCTGCAGCTTAATATGTTGTTTTGGGTTTGGGATAACTCACTGGTTCTGGGGTGTACCTATTTTGTTTTTTTCTGTTGGAAAAATAATTTTAATTTCTTTGGCTTTACTGGGTGGGGAAGGCAAGCCAGCTGAGAGTCGGTGCGGCGCTGGCAGAGGTGGCGAGGGCAGTGCCCCCTCTAGCACTGCATGGCTGTGGGGGACCCCGTGGGGCAGGAGCAGCACAGCAGTGGCTTGTGTGTATGCAGTGGCCCCCAATGCTCCCGACGTGTGGCTCTGCACTCCTGGTGACGGGGTGGATGAAACTGGACCGCTGACCACGTGGCCATTCATGGACATACGTGGACATCTTGCCAGTGACCTCTTCCACGTCTCACCAGAAGTCACCGCAAACCCTTTTGTGTTTCTGGCCATGACAACTTTAGTACAGTGGTGAGTGTCCCCGCCTGTCACATGGGAGACATCTACAACAAGATAATCTTCAGGAGAGGGGCACCATTCATGAAAGACTGTGAGCCTGTGAGGGATCTAGGTTTATGTTTACTACTCTGGGGTGTGCGTTCGGTCTCTGTGCGGGAGTTAGATGGTGAGTTGGACTAGATGATCCTTGTGGGTCCCTTACAACTCATAGTATTCTGTGATTCTGTGATTCTGTGATGAAGTCCAGCTTGTGGATATCTTATTTTTCACTCCACATTGAGATGAGTGACTGTTTGCTCATTCCTGGCCAAATAGCGTGTTTAAATGTTTAAGAACAGTCAACCTGTACAAATATGGAAAAGTGCTAGAGAATTGCTAATGGCATGTGCGGGCATTCACCTTAGAGTACGTTCAAGTTTTTCCAGGTCAGGAGCAAACAATAGTCTGTAGCACCTTATAGTTCTTCCCTGCCTCTGGTATAGAAGTGGGAAGAAGGGTTTGGATAAAGTAGCTCTTGCTTAGCACAAAGTCAGCAATATCAGGCCTGCAGACTGCTCTAGCAGTGGAATAAGCAGGGACACTGAAGTCCTGCTCTTGTCAATAGTTCGGCCACTTGAGACCACAACAATAGCATAGAAGCTATGAAAATGTTAATTTTTGTCACACCCATCTGGATGTGCACAACGAGTATTTGCATGGCAGTTTGTATATTACTTACAGTCGGAAAAGCAGGCCCACTCTAGCTTATTTTATTCCTAGCCTTACTAAAGATATCCTAGCAGAATGAGATTTGCTTTGCAAGTATTTTCTTACACAGGTTGATTACCATTTCATCAGAAGTAGCAGGAGACCTGCATGACTAATACAGGAAAGTGCCCTGTAAGGTGACACATAGAGCCGAAAGAGGGATCATCTCGTTCTATGAGAGCAGATTACTGTATTTACCATCTTGTTTATGTCCAGGTGCCAAAAACCCTCGCAGTGCTCACTGAGGTGTGTAAACAATATTGTCTTCAAAATGTGATTTGGCCAATTTTGCATATTAAATTAAGGACACAAGTAGACAGAGAAATCAGGACTCATGAGTCCTATTCCTTTAATCTTCCTTCCTTGAAAGCCTAATGGTTATAATTTGAGCTCTGTAACTAATATCTTGTGGCAAACTGGCTATGTGACACACTGACAGTGGCTCACCTTGCCAGTTGAGAAGGGTGTCATACCAGACATGGAGGGTCTGTCTTCGTTTTCCTTGGATGAACATGCAGGGGAAACAGAAGTTAGTATTTGTTAGTTAGATGGGACTGATCCAGGTTTTACAACCAAGCTGTGGCTAAAGGCCCTCGGAAGCCTTACGTGCAAATATTCTTTCAGCATTGTGTCAGACTGTCATGTGGATTAAGTTTTAGTATGTTGGAACACTTGAAGGTCAGGTTTTTTGTATGTAGTACCATGTATTATGTTAGCATCCAGAACCAGATGCTCGAGGCAAAAATACGTAAGGAACAGTCCAGGTCTGGAGACTTCAGGACAGCAAAAGCTTTGTTTCAGTGAGAACCATTACACACCTCATTCTGAGCAGTGTGAGCGAACGTGCAAACATGGTCCTTTTGCTTCTCTTTTAGTAGGACTGGGGAAGCTCTTGGCAGGGATAAATACTGCAGTGAATCCTCTCTGTATCGCGACTTCACGACCTCGCCCATTTGTGAAGCAATTTTCCCGCAATTATGATTCAGCCGTCTGCGAACTGAGCTGGGGAACGCATGCGCAATTGACTCTGCTCAGTCGAGGGGCAGTGCCGCGGTGCCTGTGAGGCGGGACTCACCCCACCCTTTGGGGAGGGGGTCGCAGTGACGGCACCGTGCCCTGATCCCTGAACCGGGGGGAGACTTGCCCCACGGAAGTGAGAAAAGTTGTGTGCTGGGAGGGCGGCAGCCCCATGGCGGCAAGGGGCCAGCGCGTGCCGGCGGCAAGAGGTCTGGACCCCACCGTCAGCGTGCGCCAGACCCCACCGCCGCGGGGCTGCCGCCCTCCCAGCACACAGCACGCTGAATCATAATTGCCAGCACGCGCGATTTACTGCAGCTCGCAGTGGCGTTTAGAGCCCTGCCCCGCTCCTGTGTGCTCCGCTGAGACCCAGTGCAGCACCACCACGAGAGGGGTGTTGCAAAATTAAGGTTTTTCCAGCTCCAAGAATTGTCGACCAGAGCTCGGGGACAACCCTTCCCCGCCGCGGAGGCAGCCGAGCATGCACTGGCAGGGTGAGCACTGGGGCCGGGCCGGGCCGGGGGGCTGGGGGGGCAGCAGCGCAGAGTTTGTGCTGGGAGCACACACACGGTCACAGCAGCCGCTCAGAAACGGTTCCTTTTGCTCGCTTGTGCTGAGAGAGACAAGGGGAAGGAGCAGAGAATTGTCCGCAGCCCTGCGGAGTTCCGTGGGGTGGGGCAATGGGCGTGGCCTGCATGCATATTAACCACCTGCAGTTCTTTGCGAGGTTAGGCTTTCATGACGGCATCAGCCTGTCCCTTTCCTCGCGATGGAGTGGGTATAACTGTACTTGGGCCTCACTGGATGGCTGGTTAGTGAGTGTGTTGCTGACTCACTGTAGTGAATACCCTCATGTATAGGGTAGGACATAATTGCTGGACAGTACTGCATATTTGCATTGGGTGATACATAATGTTACACCTCCCTGAAACACCAGGATTTAATTTCCATTATGGAACTGAGGAAGCAGTCATTATTTCTTTATCTTATCTGTGTGTTTGATCTCTGCTGTTGACAAAGGAGTCAGATATTTTGGCTTAACTACAACTAAATTGTGAGAACAACAAAAGACAGAAACTAATTAGTATTCTTTTGTCTGCTGTTCTGAAGTCATAGAGCTGTATTCTGAGCTCCTGCTTAACCTCCAGGGGAGATCAGAAGAAGACAATGACTAATGACAGAAAAAAAAGAAATGGGAACAAGGCAGATCCAGCCAAGAAAAAGAGCTGGCCTAAGCATTTATTCAAGATGCAAATTTATGCAAAATAATCTTTGATCAGAGACCTACATTGACGTGTACTCTGTCTTTGCAGATTTCCTCGCATAGGTTCTCACTCTTCACTTGGAGAGAAGCTCCAAGTTCCTTTTACTGAAATGGTTGTGGAGCAGAAAATCCAGCTGTGAAATAGCACAAGGAACATGGATGGTGTATCATGAACTGCAGGCTATCAGTGGGATTAGGAACTTGCTGCAAGAGCACATTCTGTTGAATGAATGAGTTATGCCTACTTAAAAATGTAATGCAGACCAACACTTTAATTTGTAAAAGCAGAGTGCAGATTTGCGTTTACCCATGGCTGCTTTAACTTGCAGGATGGGCACTGCACAACTTCCAAGGATAACTCCAGCAAGGTAACTGCCCTTGGCACTGCACAGCCAGACAACTGTAAAGCCTGGGGCATTTTTCTTGGCGTTTGGTTTTGTAGGGATTTGGGGTTGTGTTTGGGGTTTTTTTTAATGTTTTGTAAAAAATTGGGTACAAATTGGCCTCTGTAGTACCAGGAGCAGTTCAGAACCTCTGGTGAAGATCTGGAATCTGAGATATGTACTAATAATATCCATGGAAATGCTGTTCTGACTTCATCTGAGTTCTTTTTCATCCCTTCTCCTCCAAGTTTTAAAAGAGCTCTTTTCTTCTTGTCTTCATTTCTTCTTCAACGCTTTCAATCACCATGACTTTTCTGACTAGCTTTGTTTGCCAGCTCTCTCTTGATAATTGACAGTCACCTGGAAAGGACCTATGCTGAGGCTGCAGATTCATGGAGCCAGGGTTAAGTGCATCAAGGTCGTTTATAGTTTAATCCGTTTTAGTACCTAGAGCAGCACATAACCATGAATTCAATTAATAAATCCAATAGATATCCAAGAACACTTTGTTTGAAAGACCACTTTTTATGATCACAGCTTTAGTTTCAGTTAATATGTGAATTGATATTGGGCTATAACCCTTGATTTTGTTGTTCTGTGAAAGTGCAGGGTGTGGTAATGCACTGTGTGCACACTGACTTATTTTAAGTGGAAACAGAATATTTTCTAATCTATACTACTACTAATACTAACACTAGAATACTACTAATGTGATCTAGAGAAAGGTGCCCAGCCTGCCAAAGTGACTTCAGCAATCAAAGCTCTCATGCTGGAAACAGAGGAGGGTTTTTCTTATCAAAGTTGTTTCTCCTAAAAGAAGTTGGGTGGACAGGAGAGAAACAGCTCTGTGGACTCTCCAGTAATGAGGACAGTTCTTTCATCGCTGGTAGAGGTTAGTGCAGCTGTAAAGCTTTTTCAGTTTCTGCTGAAACTTGTAACCCACAACAGCAGCTGTCAGCAGGCAGAATGCAGTAGACTCTGCTGTAGTTGAATGAAGTCCTGTTAAGGCTAGCAGAGATGTAAAGTTCACGTGCTCTTACTGTGGTACTTGTGACCATTTGTTCTTTTACTCTTTTAGTTTATTTTTAAACCAAAAAATACTAATTTATCACATGCAGGGTGATTTTTTTCTCTGCTAATTCACCATTTTGAAGTGAAACATCATAAAATATTGACACCTTTTGGCAGAGTTTCTCTTTAATTTACCTTGAAAAGAATACAAAACTCTTAGAAAAGATCAAAAGATCATGTCCTTTCCTACAGATAGTGTCATCTGGAATAGAAGCCAAACTGTATGCAGTCATCTCGAAGTTTTACAAATATATACTGTCCTTAGCAATATCCCTTTCTGTATGTTCTTACCCTGATTTCCTCAACAAAGAAACCAACCAACCAACTAGTAGGTTGAGCCTTCATTATCATTATTAAATATCACAAGACATTAGTGAGGCTTGCTGTTCACCAGACACTGTACTTGCAAGGCATGAAAGCAGGCACGTCGCCCTTATTTTGTTCTTTTGGTCGTATTTTAATTCTCTTAAATCCTTCTTCTAACTCTTTTCAAAGGAAGAATTAAATGTTTGCCTATCTCGTAACTCCTTTTATTTTTGTGAATTCTTGGTTAAATTGCTCCTTTTGACAGTTTTGGATTTAACTGGTGGTCATTGAAAGGCATCAAAATTTCCTCTGGGCTAGAGGATGTGTGGTGGGTGACCATAATTCTTGTCTGACAGGCAGACTGACAATAATACTGCTCTGCAGAGCTATCATAGATCAGTGACTGTTTAGGATATCATGAGTTTTGTGGGTCATCCCCCTCCCAATCTCAATATCACCCTGAATATCTCCTTGATATAGCAGAATCAGAATAGTTTGAGGGCATTGAAGAGTAGACAACTGCCTGAAGAGACTGAGTAGCATACAAATGATTAACAAAATTAGGTATTTGGCACTACTAGCATGTTTTTTTTTAAGTAATGTATACAAGTAAATCACTAATGAGATTTAAGAAGCACAAAAGGAGATTTAAGTATAATGAATTACATTCACAAAGGTGTTACCAAATATCTATAGATATTGCAGGAGCAGGGAGGATTTTAGTGTGAACTACAAACAGCATACTCAGATTTTTAACTCAGTTAAGCACTGGATTGGTACAGTATCTGTTGAAGATGGCATTAGTGCTTTGCATTCCTTTCATCATTCACCCTGTTTCGGTAGGGAGCTGAGTAGGTTTCTCCACTGGTCTGCCCAGGGAGGTAGTGCAGTCGCTGTCCCTGGAAGTGTTTAAGAGAAGACTCGATGAGGAGCTCAGTGACATGGTCTAGATGGTGGGTGGCTTGGATGGATGGAGCATGGTGCCTGTGGTTCCACGCGTGTGGGTCTGGGTGTTGGACTGGATGATCCTGTGGGTCCCTTCCAACTCGGAATAACCTGTGAAACCTGTGAAATATCAGAACTTCATTCGTCCTTTGATGGCTCCATGAAGAACCTAATGTTGTCTGGGCACCTGAAATCATGTATCTCACTCCGCACAAAATTTCCATATTGTTTTATTCAAGTACAGCACCAGTGTGAAATCTTCAAGCCAGTATGTCCCCATGTTCAGTGATGCTGTAGAAATGTACTATTTATATTTCATTAAAATCTCTGTGATATGATTTGGCTCCAGTTGCAATGGGTTAATCTGAAGTTCTAAGTTACCATTTCAATTTAATTGCTGAAATGCATGCAGAATTGCTTTGAATATACCTGTCTTCCCATTCAGTAAAGGAGGGTAAAATGCTTGCCTGGCATTATTTTACCCTAAGCTTATTTCAGGCGATGAAGATGAAGCAAGTTTATTTTATGAGTGTAGTTAGGTATTTGGTTTTGAAGAAGCTCTAATGATAGCCAGCCCCAGAGCTTTTGTAAAAAGAAGCTGACTGAACATTTTGCTTTACGTTGGATAGTTTAGAAACTGGTTTGCTTATGCCACTGTTTGCATCAGTCTTACTGAACTAGGGTAGGAGTGCTCACATGGTCATTACTGCATTTGCTTAATTAAAATGAACTGAAAACACCTTTTCATTTGACCAATATTAAGCTGCAAAGATTTTTTTAGGAAAAAGAAGAACATTAAATGGGCATTGAATATTAGCACTGATATAACTGATATAACTATGATCTAAATTGCAGAATCACAGAATTAACTAGGTTGGAAAAGACCTTTGAGATCATGAAATCCATGACCTAACACCATCTCATCCACTAAACCATAGCACTGAGTGCCACATCCAGTCTCTTTTTAAACACTTCCAGTGATGATGATTCCATCTCCTCCCTGGGCAGCCCTTTCCAATGGCCAATCATTCTTTCTGTGAAGAATTTTTTCCTAATGTCTAATCTATACTTCCCCTAATGCAGCTTGAGACTGTGTCCTCTCCTTCTGTCACTGGTTGCCTGGGAGAAGAGACCGACCTCACCTGGCTACAGCCTCCTTTTAGGTAGTTGTAGAGAGTGATAAGGTCACCCCTGCGCCTCCTCTTCTCCAGNGAAAACACCTTTTCATTTGACCAATATTAAGCTGCAAAGATTTTTTTAGGAAAAAGAAGAACATTAAATGGGCATTGAATATTAGCACTGATATAACTGATATAACTATGATCTAAATTGCAGAATCACATGTTCAAGGACCTCAGCATCTTTCCTAAACTGAGGGGCCCAGAAGTGGGCACGATACTCAAGGTACAGCCTAACCAGTGCTGAGTAAAGGGGGGAACCACTTCCCTGGTCCTGCTGGCCACGCTATCCCTGATACAGGCCAGGATGCCATTGGCCTTCTTGGCCACCTGGGCACACTGCTGGCCCCTGTTCAGTCAGCTGTCGATCTGGTCCCTTTTTGCCTGGCCACTGCCCAACCACTCTGTCCCCAGCCTGTAGTGCTGCAGGGGGTTGTTGTGGCCACACATGTTTATAAATATACAAACCCTTAAACTAAAACTGTAAATCTAAATTGGGAGTAGTGGCCAATGGTGAATTAACTGCATCTTGCTGTTTTCACGTAACTTATCTGAAATGTTATGGGCATATTCCAAGATTTCATGTTTTTCCTTTATGACACTGATTAGTTTTCTGGGTTTTTATCTCTCAATTTGTCATGCTACCAATTTCTGTTTCCTAAAATAATCATTCTGCTGGAATGTTTCTAATTTTGGTGATTCTTGCAGCTCATCTGTATAGAAGAGTAATGGCAAAATTCCAAACTAGGGCAACTTCAGTTTAAAGTGACAGAATTACTACAGAATAATCGACAGCCTCTCCGTTCTGGCCTCCAGATCGTAAATGTACACTGCTTGTCTGGAAATTAAACTGTGGTTTCTTTTAATCTAGTTCTAATAGCGTGGCATTTTTTCCCTTGAAAAGGAGAAACCAGCTTGTTGGACACATGGCATCAAGCTTTTTGTCCCAACAAAGAATTTAATGAAACTGAAGGGGCAACAGAACTGTTATGTCTTACACGGCTGGGATGCTGGATGCTTCTGCAACTGTAAAAACAGCTTGATGGTGTTAGATGTGAATGAGGGGCAGATGAGCTGTGATTTCTGGGGAGTCTTGAGTGAGTTCTACTAAACCCTATGTATTTTAAAATATATTTAATTGGAAATAATCATCTTTGTCACTTCAGATAGAGGGCTAGTACATTTTTCTTGTGAAACAGTACTGTTTTGACTCTTGGAGCCATATTGAAGGAGCCCTGTAGCTACACCACAGATCAATTCCTATGGTAATAGAGCAGGTTGCTTCGAGTTCTGGTTTTTTCCTCCTAGACTTAATATTAAAATCTCTCTTTTTTTCCTGGCAACTCAAATTAAAATGCATAGATGAAACTGAATTGAAGCTGAAGTAGAATTTGCATTAAAGGAAAAGACTTCATTCCATAACTTAAAAGAAGCAGCACAGAAGAATCAGCTGTACGAGTACATAATACGATTATTCCTGTGTTAGATTGCTCCTGAACACTGTGTTAACATGTGAATTTGGGAGGGGCTGTAATTTATTTCCTTCACTGAATGGCAAAGTTTAAGAGGCAAAATTTGCTTTCCTTTTGCTCTTGCCACCATCCTGCTATTTGGTATAGTTTTGACCTGCAAGAACTAATTATAGTTCTTTAAGGACACTTAGGAATTCTTCTTCCAAGTTTCTGTTGTTTGCATTTCCCCCAGAATGTCATGTATAACCTTGTGAGGATAGTTTGACATTTCTGCAGCTGCACTCCATCCCACTATGTTTTGCTCATGACCAGATTTAGTAATTTCCTATGTTCTTTATCCAGAAAGAGAGTAGATTTATTGGACATAATTAGTTTGTGTTAGATCATGGCTGCTTATCACTCTTACCTTTATCATCAAGAGATGGTTTGTAGTTTTTGTTATCTAAATATTTGTGGCATTCCTTTACTAATTATACATGCCAGCATTTACAGCTGCTCTCCATTAAATGAGCCTAGTTGCTCTGCATCTACGTTTTCATCATTTGAGAAAAATTGATTTGTGATTTAGACGGGGGCTCAACTCACTTGGCATCCCTGCAAGTATATTGTCTCGCTCTTTGGAAACTTCAGGCTAGTGTCAATGGAGAAGCATTCGGTATGTTAGCAGGGATATGTCTGTTGGATGACAGGCTGTGTCAAGCAGAATTTCTTTTTAGTGTTGCCTGTCTTGCTGTGTACGGGAGTGCACTTAAGTAATGCAGGATCTGATGAATGGTGGGAACTATGTTGTCTGCATAACTAAAACACGATTCAGACTTTCTGACTTAAAGGGTTTTCCCCCACCCCATATATGTCTGCTCATGATATTTATCAGTACAGAATAAAGAATGCCCTGCAAATGCAGCTAATTCTGTGAATCTCTCCACTTTATTGCAAGGATAAAAGAAAATCTGGGAGAAGTATTGCAAAAGGATTAGCAGTGGTGTGGATTGCAGTTAGGAATAGTCACCAGGGTTCATGATTGTGAGCTGCATTTGCACACCTTTCCTCCCAGAAATAATTTGAAAGGTGACAGGAAGGTGGTGGATGAAGAATTGGTGATGCAACTGTCTACTCTCAGGTTCTTTAAAAAAAAGGGAAAGGTTTGTTTTATATCACTATCTTGCACACAGCTGATATATTTCCTGAGGACCATGGAAAAGGTAGCACAAAATACAAAGCACTCAGCTTTGTTTTTGCAGCTCTGTAGCTTGGGGGTCAATCAGTGCTTTATTAGTTCATGTGTAGAAGTGATCATTCAGGGCAGAAAGCAGATTAGCTTCTATTAATTACTCTAAATCCCTTACAGCATCTTCTGTGGTGGAATTAATAAGCAATTAGTTGCTGCTGGAAGCTACTGAGATTTCAAACATAAAAAAGTAATGATGACTCAGAACTGTATCACATTAGCTTTGTGTGAGTGCTGAGGTTGAGGATGACCATGTAATTGTGACAGTGACAAAATCCCACCAACCATCTAGACAACCGCCATTTCAGACTGGTGTCTGTAAGATCTGAAATATTTTTAATTCTCCTTAATTCCTATTCAGAACCAGTACTGAAGGGATGAGTTTGTATGCAAGAGCGTATTTGTTGGCTGTCTACTGGAGTGGTTTTGCTGAATGACTTATTTGGGCTAATGTAATTAAGCTTCTCAGGGCTTCCAGCCAAGCCAAACCCTGTACCTGTGTAAGTGCATTGCAGTGCTCCTGGGCATACTGTTCTTGTGCTCAGTGCTCACAGACTGGCAGGGTAGGGCTGGGTCTGCATCAGCAAATAACCTTTGTGCTGCAGGAGCAGGTCTGTACAAGGAGCAGCTGACTCTGAGGGTCTGCTGATTACAAAATGCTTTTGACAAGAATATTGAAAATGTTAACGCGGTGTAACAGTCTGAAAGTGAATACTGTATTGTAGGTGCACATTCAAAATTCCAGGGTTAAGGGGAGAAGGCTGAAGGGGATCTTTCTGCTCTCTTCAGGTGTCTGACGGGCAGGGTATGAAGAAGAGAAGAATGGAGTTCTCTCAGAGTTGCATGCTAGCAAGAAAGGAAGCAGAAGACATAAATTGCTAAACATGAATACGCAATTAAATTTTATGGGAAAAGATTTCAGAATTAGAATAGTTAAACACTAGAGCAAATTGACCAGATAGGTTGTGGAATTTAGCTGATAAAGCCCTGAGCAACCTAAACTGCTGGTGGTGGCATCTGGAGTAGATGACCTCTAGAAGTCCCTTCTGACCTAACTTAGAGTCTGTAGTCCTTGACTACATTCACAAATCCATGCACAGTGGGCTTCGTGAAGAGGTTACTTCAGACTGGATTTGTTGGTTAGTATTGTAGGATTTTAATAGCAGAGAGAAGTTCTGTTCGGGGAGATTGTGTTGCTGTGTGATGAAAATAAAGGAGCTATAAGCAGAGACAATCAGATGATTCCCTTTTGTTTTTTAAAGTGACTATTTTTTTAAACTCTCCTTTATGTACTTTGTCAGGAACATTCAGCAGAAACTAGGTAACTCTTACACAGGCTGAGATCTATTGTTTAAAATGAATCGCAGGTGAAAAACTGTTGTTGCAGAACCATTCTGTGCAACAGTCTGGAAGAGTCAGCAGTGCACAGCAGATTGGAAAAGCTCCAGCTTGCTTCTCATACTCATATGTTTTCATGCTGTCTGGTGCTTTGATAGATTTCTGGTTTCTGAGATTTCAGTTAAGCTTTTAGATTTACTTGAGCTTCTCTAACAGTGAAATGTGGTTGGTTGGTGAGGCTTGCAGCTGAGTATGGCAGATAAAAGGCTTATCTCTCTCCTACTGCATTGTTCAACATTTTAAAAAGTTGCTTCTAATTTCAAATGGAAACAATACTGAGGATTAGCTTTGCCTTAACAAATGCAACAAAACAGTGCAAATGAGATGCAAAGGCATACTGTTTGATGTACCTCAAAGATGGGTGAAAGTGTTGAGGATGTTAACATACAGTTCAATTTTCCTCTGTCTTCTGACCCAAACATCTGCTCCTTTGGCTTTTAATTTTGTTTGTCTCCTTTTCTGTTCTCATTCTCCTTTTTCCTTTGCACATACTATTTTCTTATACTCTGTCCCTAGAATTTCTGTTTTGCTATATCTTTATTTGCTTGTCTTGAAGGTCCTTTCTCCCAATACCTTTTCCTGATTCCTTGTCTGCCAGTTTTTTTAGTCATCCTCAGCATTACTCATGCACAATCCCAGTTTCATTTCTACCCTTAGCTATTGTTGTATAATTGTGTATCCTCTTCTTTATTCCATTTTCAAGTGTGGAAGGACGTGATGTTGCTTCTGCAGAAAAGTGAAGACCCCAGCAATTCACTGACGTGGCCACTGTTTGTCAGCAGTAATGATCACACAGACCCAGGCCTCCCCACTCCCAAACAGCACTGAAACAGGAACAGGCATGTAACTGCATGCAGGTTCTGAGGGTCTGCAGAGATTGAGGGGTCTTTGGAGCAAAGTGAGTTTTGTGTTGCTAGGTTTTCCTGAGCATGCCCTTGCCACACTGCAAAGAGCTGTGCTGATGCCTCTTAGGCTCTATTTTTTGACTGTCAAGGGTGGCCGTGTTCCAGAAGACTTTTCCAGAGCAGGTTTCTCTTCTTTGTCACTTCCAATTAGCCTGATATTTCACAGAATTTCACAGAATCTTCTGAGTTGGAAGGGACCCACAAGGATCATCAAGTCCAGCTTTCAAACAGCACCACTGCCTCCCTGGTGGGAATCGAACCCCTAGCCTCCCACATGAGAGATGGGGACACTCAACACTGTACTAAAGATGTTTTTTCAGTCTTCTGTCTGCCACTGATTGATTCCAGTGGATGGCAACCTCTTGAAAGTGTCATTGCCCCATTTAATTCTGCATGTTAACTTAGTTCTGTAAATCACTGCTTCTCCCCCCACCCCCACCCCCGTTTTTCATTATCTGATACTTTTTGCTTGGAGCAGTTATCTACATGAGAGGTTAGCAGTAGACCTTAGATAAGTTATGGCTTTAACTCCTGAAAGTGGTGCTTAGAAATATGGAAGCAGAGCAGCATAGTGTGTTCAGCTCCCAAATTTCTGCTGTTCTTTCAGCCTGACTTAGTGTCAGGTCCAAAACCAATACAGTGATATTGAAAGTTGCTAGAATCCCATCATCAGTAGTGCTTGTCATCTTCTTTGTGAGTTGTATGGCTTTGTATGCTAGGAAACATTCTGCCTTTTGACTTGAATTTCACATATTAAAAGGAGAAATTGAAAAAATACTTTATTTCCCAAGTTGCCTTTTTTTTTTTACAGTAAAATCGATGATGGAATGAACACTATCCACCTGCCTTTTTCTTCTGCTGTCTGACAGTGATTCATCAAGTTACAGGGGATGAATTTAAGAGCAGCTTGTGGTGGCATCCAGCCGACTTGCAGTGAGAGATGCTGCCTCCAGAGTTCTGTGGCTAATGAAATGGCCCATTTCATTGATGGGTATTGATCAGCATTGGTGTGTATTCTTGGGGTTTGTTGCACAGATAGGGTTATAGGGAAGGAAATAAGCTGTACACTGGGGTCAGTTGACCTTGATATTCACTAGGTGCCCGCCAGAGCAGCTCTATTGCTTCCCCTTCTCAGCTGGACAAGGAGTAGAAAATACAAGAAAAGGCATGTGGTTTGAGATACAGACAGAAGAGATCACTCAACGATTATTGTAATTGGCAAAACAGACTCAGTTTGGGGAGAAATTAATTTAACTTACTACCAATCAAGTCAGTGAGTGATAAATTTTAACAACACCTTTTCTCCAAACTTCTGTTCTTTCTGGGCTTCACTCTTGATTTTTCTACCTCCTCCACACCCAGCAGCACAGGGGCATGGAGAATGGAGGTTGTGATCAGTTCCTTGCATGTTGTCTCTACTGCTCCTCCTCAGGGAGAGGATTCCTCACACTCTTTCCTTGCTGAAGGATGGGGTCCCTCCCATGGGAAACAGTCCTCCACAGAAGTCTTTAACATGAGTCCTTTGCACAGGCAACAGCTCTTCATGAACTGTTCCAGCATGAGTCCCTTCCACTGGGTCACAAATTCTGTGAACAAACCTGCTCTCTCCATGGAACCTCATGTCCTACCTGGAGCCTGCTCCAGCATGGACTCTTCTCTCTGTGGGTCTGCAGGTCTTACCAGTAGCCTGCTCAAATGTAGGCTTGCCATGGGGTCTCAGCCTCCTTTGGGCATCTACCTGCTCTGGTGTGTGGTCCCATGTGGGCTGCAGATGGATCTCTGCTTCACCATGGACCTTCACAGTCTGCAAGTCTGCCTCACTATGATCTTCCCCACAGACTGCAGGGAAATCTCTGTACCTGAGGCACCTCTTCCCACTCTTTCTTCACTGACCTTGGGATCGGCAAGGCTGTTCTCTCCCGTATTCTCACTCTTCTCTCTCACCTGCAATTGTGCAGACTTTTTCCCCCTTCTTAACTATGTGATCTCAGAGGTACTACCACTGTCTTGGAGCTGACAGGCATTGACTCCACTGGACACAGGAGAGGCTTCTTATGGAAGTCACCCCTGTAGTCCACTGTTGCCAAAACCTGGCCATGCAAACCCAGTATGTACACCTTGGGTTTGCATCTTGGGCTTGTGCAGGCTTGCCGTAAGGGCTGAAGAAGTTGTAAGAAATTGTGAGACAGGAATGAGCTAAATGCAGGTCCTGTTATGACAGGCAGTGACAACTCCTGATGTTCATATCAAGTCAGGTGCTGAGGACAAGGAGAGTAATGGTGGCATAGTGGATGGTGCAGGGCAAGGAAGTGGCCCTTATGTCTTATAAAGGAAGGAGCTGAGGGAAAGCAGTAACACTGAGTGTCTCAATACTTTATGTCTGTGTTCTTGTAAGCAAGGAAGGCTATCTTTCTGTGTTTAGAATCAGCAGAATGGAAGATCACTGTACTGCAGGACTGCAGTGCATGCTATCACCCTGGAAACATTTCTTTTTCTCTGTCTCAATTATGTCTTGTCCATGAGATACAAGTACACATCATATAGGCTGTTCCATAGTCCTGTGTCTGGCAGAGGAAATGACCCTTGTAGAAATTGTTCCTTCTTTGTAGAAAAGCAAGCAAAAAAATGTATTGACAATGTGCACACAGCACATTGAGTGTCTTCCTAGACGTGGGACTGGCATTGTCATCCTCAAAGGAGACTGAAAATGCAGAAGCTGCAGAATATTTGGAAATATTTGGAAACACTGGTGACTCTTTTGATGGCTGGCACCCAGGTGGAAGAGTAAGATCCATAAAAATAAGAGTTCAAAGGGTTACTAATTTATTACAGAATTCAGCAAGTTTCTGGGTAAAACAGAACAAGGCTTCCTAATGTTCAAGATACTGAACCGAAGTTATGCGGCTGATAAAATGCAAGGAATAGAGGACTTCACATTTCTTAGCACCTAACAAACTAATAACTGAGAGAAAGAGCAGGAGCTTCAGGAGTTTTGTTGAGGAGGGTCTCTGGACTTGCTACATGGAAATTAGTGGGATTCTGCTCATGCTGGAATTGAGTGACAAAAATCTGTCTTTTATGTAGGTAAAAAAAAGCTGTGCTTTGTAGTATTTCTTTGTAATGATGGGCTCCCTGCTTCTCTTTATGCTTCTTTATTTGAACTAGTTATAATTAGTAGTGGCATACGTTTGGCAGGCAGAGATGGGCAGGTGGCCATGCCACTTAGCAGAACTGGAGCTTAGGAAGCAGTGACTGCTGTCCTAGTGCTTCTCTGCCAGCTCAGGTGTACCAGCTGACCCAGCTGAAATGCTTGCTGCCCTAGCATTGTATGTGAATTGTAGTAGTGAGCCAGACTTCATCTCTTTTTTTATAGTATTTGAGAATGGCTTTCTAATAACATTCAGCACCTCTCCCATTTCTTCTCTATTTGAGCAAAATCAGGCATTGGAGAAAGAATAGCTGTATCATGACATATAGAGGAATTTATCAGCTTGTCTAGTGTTATTTTCATGATGTCCCTCATTAACTCTGTTACTTCTTGTTGCCAGGCAGCTTTATTAAAGGGCAGTAGCAAACATCATAGTTTAGTAATAAATTCTAGTGTTGGTCAAATTTGAATAAACCATAGCTAATTATAAATTCCCCTGGAAACCTGATGTAATGTAAAACAGAATTACACCGTTCCCTTCCTCTATTGCTGTTGTTAAGCGTTTTGCCTGCCAAATGTGCTAGCCTGGTTTTCTTGAAGAACAGCCTCTCCTTTTTCTGTTGTTTTAACTTTCCAAAGTAACTAGCTTGTATTTTCTGTGGTGATTCAAAATAGACTAAAATTGCAGGGATTATTTCAAATGTCTGAGGCTGTCCCTGTCTACCTCTGCCCCCCTTACCTGAGCAAGCACTAAATGTTAAATTATAGTAATAAATGTTGAAAGAGAAGATGTTGCAAAAGAATTAATTTGGCCACAGGTTAAGACAGCCTCATTTTACAATGAACTGCAAGCTGGTGTCATTTAGATCTCTTCCTTATCATTGCCAGATGTAAGCATCAAAATACCAAAAGTCTGATCACGGAAGATGTGTTAATGACTTGAAAATTAAAATTTTAGAGCTTTTTTTCATTTGCATGTTCCATCATAATTTTGATTTCTTGCCACTGGCTACAGTCCAGCTGTGTTCCAGGTAGCTTTCAACAAATATGACAGCTCAGTACAAACTCCGGTTTCAGCTAAAACCTGAATTTTTTATGCAACTACAGCACCTAGGGCTTTTTTAAAATCTAGTTTGCCCAGGACAGGAATTTTGATTCCTATAGTTTCATCTAGAAGTTGAGTATTACTGTTTCTTTTTGTCTTAATATTTGAGCTCATTTCCAGCTTAAGAAAGCTTCACCACCCTCACTATAAAAAATTTCTTTTTTGGATTAAGTAAAAATCTACTTATCTTTAGTTTAAAACCCTTACCCTTTGTTCTGTCACTATAGGCCGTGCTAACAAATACTGGAAGGTTACCATAAGGTCTCCCATGAGATTTCTCTGGGGTGAATAATCCCAAATCGCTCAACCTTTCTTGATAGGAGAGGTGCTCCAGCCTTCTGTTCATTTTTGTGGCCCTCCTGTTCGGGAATCCCAGAGCAGCATTCCAGGTGGGCTCTCACCAGAGCAGAGCAGAGGGGCAGAATCCCCTCTGCTGACCTGCTGGCCACGCTGCTTTTGATGCAGCCCAGGACACAATTGGATTTCTGGGCTGCAAGTGCACATTGCTGGGTCATCCAGCTTTCCATCCACTAGCACCCCCAAGTCCTTCTCGGCAGGACAGCTTTTGAACTGTTCGTCTCCCATCCTGTGTTGATACCAGGGATTTCTCATCCAGGTACAGGACCTTGTACTTGGTCTTGTTGAACTTTGTGGTATTCCCCTGAGCCCACTTCTTGAGCTCGTACATGTCCCTCTGGATGGCATCCTGTCCTTCAGGTATGTTGACAGCACCACTCAGCTTTCTGTCATCTGCAAAGTTGTTGAGGGTACACTTGATCTTGCTGTCTCTGTCCATATTGAGTACTCTAATGAGTACTGGTCCCTAAATGGACTCCTGTGGAACAACTTGTCAATGATCTCCATATCTCCACGGACATACAGCCTTTGACCCATATCCTCTGGATGCAACCATTTGACCAATTCCTCATCTACTGAGAAGTCCACCAATCAAAGCCATCTCTCTCCAGGATGTTGTGGTGGACCATGTCAAAGGTCTTTTAGAAGTCCAGATAAATGGTGTCTGTGGCTCTTCTCTTGTCCGCTGATGTAGTAGAGGGTCAGACAGGACTTGCCCTTGGTGAAACCATGTTGTTTGATTGGAATCACTTCCCTGTTCTCCATGTGCCTCAGCATATGGATTTATTCCATAATACAGTCGGCTCTCTTGCACTTCACACCCTCCATATTGCAGCCTCAGGTCTTAGCGGCATGATTTTTTTAGTGACGTAGGAGACCCATTTCGCAACCGTGCATGCAGGGGCAGCAGCGGCGCGGCCACCTTTCAGCGTGAAAGTTGGGCTACACGGGTCCCAAATAAGACCGTGAGTGCGTGATACAGGAGACCCAACTGTATTCCCAGGCACAGAAGTGAGGCTAACAGGTCAATAGTTCGCAGGTTCCTTCTTCCTACACATTTTAAAGACCAGTACAAAGTTTCCCTTTTTCCAGTCACTGAGGACTTTATCTGCTTGTCATGACTTTCAGATATCATGGGGAGTGGCTTGACAACTAGGTCAACCAGTTCCCTAGGACTCTGGGATACATCTCATTGGATTCCATAGACTTACATATATTCAAGTTCCTCAAGGTCATGAACCTGGTATTCTCTTACAGTGTGAGGGACTTTGGCCCACAGTCTCTGCCTTGTGGTCCCTAAACTATAGGGAACTACATATGTAGAAAAGTGGTAGAAAATGCTCTTATACAGAACATTAGGAGATCTCATTGTCACATATAAGACGGAAATTACTCTGTGTTCATCCCCTGGCTTTAGTTGCTTATGAGAAAATACAGTTATAGCACAAGCCACAATCATTCTGAACTCTATATAAACCCCCTCCCAAACCAAGATTCTTACACATACATAACAGAACTCGCCTTCTGAACTGGTGCTTTTTATGTCTTGTGATGACTCTGCTCTTTTGCCAAAATAATCTGTGTACAGGACAGCAAATGTGACCATATGTTATGTTGTTGGATTCCAGTGAGGTTCTTCTTGAGATGAAGTACTTTAAGCAGCAATAATGAGTGGTGGGACGTAAATACACTAAATAAATTAATGGAATTGTAAGAAAATTATGTCATGCCACTTCCATATGTGTGTGTTTATGTGAATTCAAAGGAAATAAATAAGTAAACATGACATCCTAGCATCCAAAGCTTGTGCCAGATGTCTTATTCTTGGAGTGAAGTCCTACATGAGTCAAGAAAAGCTGTTCAGTTTAATTGAAAGTTGATTCTGGTCTACTTGGCTTGATCTTATGTTCAGTAGAGACCTCATCAAATAAAGACTACATCTGTGAAAGGAGGAAAACCACTGTTGTATTATCTTCAGTGTGTGCTTCCCAGTATTTAAATCCCACTATACTTAATGAGATAGAACAAAAACATAGGCACAGTTTTAGTTTTCTTCAATTCCTACTGGTATCCAAATAGCTCTCTGTGCTGCAGAACCTCTAATCCCTGGAAATGAGAAGTTAGGATGCCCTCACCATACATTCAACTTTTTAGGTAGAAAAAGAGACTTATAGGGCTGATGTACAATCTGGTGTTGCAAACAGGGCAAATCAAAATGCTAATATGCTGCCATACAAATAAGAGTGGTAGTGAGGTCTGCTTTTCATTATGCACATTTCTCAGTGTTTTGTGATCACTGCCATTTTATCTTCTAGAAAGAGAGCTCCAAACCAAAAATCAGATTAGAGTTGTCAAGGTGAATGGGAGCAACGGTAACTTGGGAAGTCTTCCAGGAACAGCAAGAGACCACAGCGTACTTGACTTCCTGTAGTGTGATGTTTATACCTTACATTTCATAGAACCATAGAATGGTTCGTGTTCGAAAGGACCTTGAAGATCCCTACCATGGGCAGGGACACCTTCCAGTAGACCAGATTGCTCAAATCCCCATCCACTCTACATTAAGAACACAAAATATCTATTTGGTGCAGAAATTCTTACAATATCCAGTGGAATTGATCATTTTTATCTTTAATTTCACCAAAACGGAAACAATGAGTTATTGAAAGGTTTCCACTCCCTGATGTGATTGCACAAGAGATGAGTGCTGCAGAGACAGAAAGAGGATGTGAATATCTTGTTCTGGTTTTCCTCTTTGAAGAACTCAAATTCTGCAGGGCAGCTTTGAAGCAAAGCTAAAGGGCAGTAGGTGTTTGAGCTCAATTTAAAGTTGAGCAGATACACATGTATCTGGCTCTCAGGTCAGGTAGGTAGTTACAGGATTGAATGATGGCAATTAAATTTTCCCTGTTTTCAGTGATGTAACCTACAACAATGGTTTCCAAAGTAAACAAGCAAATATGGGATTGGTTTAAAAAAATTGCAAGATCAGCAACAGCCACTGGGGTCAGTTCCCCTTAAAGGGCATGATGACTGGGGCTCAGCTTTGGCTTTGTTGGTACACCATATACAGGGAATTACTTTGAGGAGGGCTGTACAGGTGTGGGGGGCTTTCTCTCCATCACCTCAAATTACCTCCTTGGGCCATCCTGCTTCTTGTGTTGAAAGTGCCAGAACAAATAAGCCTAAGTTAAATGCAGGGATATGTTTCAAGCAGTGCTGCATTCAGGAATCCTGCCTGGTTTGCTCAATGTGTTGCATTGTAAACTCTGCAGCCATTTGTTACAGCAAATAGGCAGAATGGCAGGCAGCAGCTTGCTGTGCATTTCTTTCCTGCTTAAATGGCTTGTTGAGCTGATAATTAATAAGCAACAGGACATTAAGTTTATTGTAACTTTATTGGATGGATGGTAAATTATTTAGCACGAGAGGTTGTCGGGAAGTACAGTAAATGTGTTATCTGTCAAGACTTTTCACATCTATAGGAATTGTAGCCACTCATGTATGGAATAGAGCACCCCCTAAGAACTGTAACGGGGGCATGAATTATCACTGTGTGGTAATCCTGCTTGTAATTCTTCAGTTATTCTCATTTTCTTCAGCTGAACACCAGGTACAGTAATATTGCGTAGTCTTACAGTTGAAATAAGAGAAACTTTGGGGTTGAATGGCGGAGTCAAATGTGATTTCTGTGTGTACACAGAAACAATGGTTCACACAGGTTCACAGGTTATTCTGAGTTGGGAGGGACCCACAGGATCACCTAGTCCAACTCCCAAGCGAACACCCACCCAGAGATCAGGCCCACAAGCGTGGAACCACGGGCACCACGCTCCATCCATCCAAGCCTCCCACCATCTAGACCATGTCACTGAGCTCCTCATCGAGTCTTTTCTTAAACCCCTCCAGGGATGGTGACTCCACCACCTCCCTGGGCAGACCTTTCCACTGAGAACACTCTCTCAGGACGACATAGAGATTAAAGTAATGCCTACTGAATCCTTAAAAGCTTAAATTTCCTGAAATATCCTCCAAGTTTTCTTTACACTAATTCTGCTCAAGTCTGATTCTGTTTAGACATTATACTCTGGAGAGGTAACTGTTCAGTGTCTCCTGCATATATGCAAAATGCACAGTATAGGCAGTAGTACAAGGCATGCATATATTCAGCGGGACTCATGGCTGACATGCAGTACATACGCTGTGACTGGGTTCTGCTGCAAACAGCTGGATGCTGAAGAGTGCTGCTGAGCTTGGTGCTGCCGTGGTTCATGTCCTCCAGGAAGATGATGGGGGAGCAGGTGCTGCTGTTACAAGCTGATGAGAGTGCAGATGCTCATCATAAGCAGCTGGCTATGAGTAACACTGCTGCACAGGAAGCTTTTCTGCGCCTGTGGCTGTCTTTCAGAGTGGTTTCTGTTCTTATTTTCTCTTAAGGTCAGCTCTTCTGTTAAGGTGATCAAAGTGTGTCTTCAAGACGGGAATGAGAAAAGCTTCGGGCAGTGAGCACAATGATCATGCACGCAACTGGGTCCCTTCCAACTCAGAATATTCTGTGAACTACTGTGAACTGCGTGCCTGTGGAGTAGAGCACTGAGCCTGTTCTTTAACAATGGACTGTATCAGAGATTCCCTGGGGTGCTGATGAGCTCACCTGTTCATCACAGCTCAGTTCACTGTGCACATAGGTGGTTGCTTATACAGTCAATCACTCCATGCAGCAAGGCTACCTCATGTTCGTTCCAGAAACATGTGGTTCCACACAGTAAAGGTGGGAGTCAGTGCATTGCCTTGTTTTTCTGGTTTTGTAACTTCACTGCAGCTAGTGGGAGCAAGTTCTGTGTTGTCCTCGCTGAAAATACAGCACTAGAGTCTAAAGGTGTGTAAACATACAAGACCTGTTAAAACTTTAACACTCTACATGTATTGAAAAGCGTCTTTTCCTGCTAGAAACATGTAAAAGGACTTGAATTTTCAGTCCTTTATGAGCAGTCCTCATTTGCAAGCTGTTGCTGGAGCATTAAGTAGAAAGGGCACAGCTGCAAATTGGAGACCTTTTTCAGTTCATGCTTACTTAATGCACAGTGTTGTGAGCATTACTAATCAGGAGTTAAATTTTTGCATTTGAACTGTTTAGTTCATTGAAGAGGCACTTTTTAGTTCATCTTTAAAAGCTCGAGGCCATTTCTTCATGGCAGTCTGCTAATGCAAGGACAGTGCTAACAGGTTGCTTCTAAAAGCTTGTCACGTTTATTTATATACTTGACGGAAGTGAGCACTGTGAAAGCATCTCTGTGAGGGCTGCAATGTAAGAGAAGTGAGTAAGGAATGCCTGTGAAAGAGCTGCATGATCAATCGGGACAGTTACAACACTTCATTCACCTTTGTGGTGACAGCACATGCCTTGACCTGGATGCAGACAGCAGGATTCGTAGCAGTTATGAGGTAACAGCACTGAATTTTCTTCCTCCTGATAGGCAGTGAGGCATCTTTCACTTCAGATGGACAATATTTGGCTCGTGTCCTGTGTTGGATTTGTCCTAATCCAGCAAAGCCATTCTTGGAAACCAGAGCAGGGCAGGAAATGGTTTTCTTGTCTCAGGGAGATACTAAGCCTCAAAAAAAATTCCTGTCACAATATGGGGTAAACCCAGTCAAAAACCAGTTAGTTTTCCTGAACTACAGATAGGATCCAGGGAAATATGTTTGCCTTGGGTTTAAATTTCATTTAGACATTAAATTTTTTTATTGAAAAATAAGATCTTAGCTTGCATTTCTAAACAAAAATTTGGGGACAAGCGTTACTTTTTCCTTCTGTGAGAAACAGTCAAAGATTCTATTTAATTTTTTTTCTTCAATGAGAGACCACACACAGAAGGTTTGTGTTAATTTGTCTCTCTGTGTCTAGAGTTGCAGACTCAGAGTATATTTTGGGTCAGGAAAAATTTTAGCTCATTACTAGTATATGAATACCTTGTGTTGAACACCAGGATATTTCATTGAGCTCCTACTGCAACATACTTGTGTATGTTAAGTTTGAATGTTTCAACCTGTAAGTTCAGCATCAGATTCTTCAAAAGGAGAGAAGTTCAATCAGAATTGCAAAGAATTAGAAGTCTTGGAGACAGTGGACACCAAAACCAGCAGGTCATCTGTAGCCCTCCTCCAATTTCAGTCTTTCAGCAATTTTTGCCTCTTTAACCATTGGCAACTAATTCGGTGTTTTACAGCTGGTTATACCAAAATTTCTAGTAGCACTGTAGAAGACAGAAAATTAAACATTTTTCCAGTAACAGGTATATAGTGTAACATAAATATTTTGTGTCTGTAACTGGTTTCTTACAATCTCATCTTTGGGAAGGCTGCATGTGGCTGGTGAGTGTTTCCCCTGTGTTCCTTCAGCTCTGACTCAAGTAGCTGGATGATTTCTTACCTGCTTAAGGCATTAAACAATGGTCTGATGAGGAAGGATGTTAGAAGGTCTGAAGCTCACTGCACTCTCTCTGATTCTTACATCTTGTTATCATCACTTAGCTAATTTTCTGGCCGACAGATGTGTTCTTCTGTTCCTATCTGCATAGAAATATTTAATTAAAAAAGGTAATGCTTCTCAGAGACAGCTGTTGTTCCCATCTCTAAATGCAAAGGGTAAGTTTAACAATGGCTTCAAAATGCTGAAAACCAAACAGTGACCTGATTAGTAAGTCCATGCTGGCAGCTGGTGCCATGTGCAGCAGATCAAGGAAAGACCACAAGCGGTATCTGTCCATCAGTGCAATTGGCAGTGTGGCTGGCTGCAATCTGCCTCAGGGTCACACAGCAGCCTGCTGGACAGCAGAATGTTTGCGGAAGTGTCAGGCTTCCAAAGAAACAAAGAACTTGGGGATGCTGTGAAGCTGGTCAGACTTGGGTTGCAAAGCAGAGAAGTCGTGATCACTCACTAGTGAATATTTTAGGGGGAAAAATCAGTCTCATGGCTCTGCTGCAGCCCTCAGCTGCCCCCCAGGCCTCTTTGATGAATCAGCACACTCATCAGCATCATGGTGCTAACTAGGTTGGTTTGGGGTTTTTTTTGATGCAGCAGGCACAGTCTTGGTATGTACAGGTGACAGAACTCCTGCCTCACTCATTTAAATGTCTCAGCAAAGGAGGTTGAACAGCTTCCTTGACCTGTTCATTCCTCAAGCCTCCAGGCAGGATATTCAGAAATCTGTAATATATGTTTAGAAAAAACCCACATAGTGTATTTTTTTTCAGTAATGAGATCCATTTCTCTGAGTTATAATCAAAACTTGGCGTATTTATATATGAAAAAGTTTAGGATAATTATCACTGAAAAGACTGAAACTATACAGCTGTGGAGATAAAAGCATTGGATGGAGAAAAAGCCTTCAGCATAGTCTTCCTGTTTTGATCTGGGAGTTTTGATCTTAAGAATTGTCTCAGTTAAAAGTGGGAGTTCCCTAGAAAATGTATACATATATACACTAATCAATGACAACAGGTGAACAAGAGCTATAGTTGGAGACTGAATTGCTAGTTCACTATTTAATCTCTTGGTTTTACCAGAATACAGTATTCCTGACAGTGATATAGAAGAATGATTGTTCTTTTCAGGACAGTGTATTCCACGCTGCACATTTAATAAAAAAATGAAATAAAACTGAAAGGAAAACAAAGAGAGGGAGAAGTTCACACTCATTGAGGACTAAGAGGCAAATACATATGGAAATGGGTTTCATTGTTCCTGTTTATCATTTTTATATGTAGTTTTGAAGGAAAAGTAATTAAAGTAATTGAAGTTATTTCTTTTGGACTGGCATCTATTAAAATTGTCTTGAATATGTAAGGAATATGGTTAATATAACAAAAGATCTAGAGGGGGCTCTTACCCTGCCTCTTGTCTTACTGCTTCACCCTGCTTTTGTATGCTTGAGCTTATTTTTTTTTCTTACTGTAGTAAGGAATACACAAAATACTTGTTACAGTTCTTCCTTTGAAATATAGTCTCTTACCTTATTAGAGGAAGAAAAGCAAGACTGCTTCACTCTTCAGGTTTGCTGGGCATGGTTTAAAATCAGTAAAGATGGTCAAATGCTCTCTTACAACAGAGGGTATGTAGCTGTTCAGGTGTAGAAGAGCTCCATATGCAGGTGTATGTGCACACACTTGAATGAATTTGGTATTATGACAAATTAGATGCAGCATCAGATTTGGAGATAGAAAAGCTGTTTGTGATCCCGAGATGGAACAGTGCAGGCATGTGTTCACCTGTTTCAAACTCAGCTGGGGGAGGCTTTCTCCACTAATGAGAAAGCAGCTTGGTCTTGCTCTTTCAAATGTTAGCTGTGATGAGATCTCCTGCCAGGTAGTACTGGTTAATATCAGGTTGACTTTCCCTTTAAGAACTGGAGAGAGAGCATCCCTAGCTTATTCCCTGCAAAAATAGCTGGTAGGTAGTAATGAGCTTTCCCACAAGCTCATGAGAAAAAAGAAAGAATGAAAAATTCTTGATCCAACTGCTTCTTTATCTTTCCTCTCCTTTATCTGATTAAAATCCACAGCACAGTTTTATCTAGACAATGCACCTCTCTCACTTCTGTTCCCACCCATTTTCCAGTAATTATTTTCTAGTGGTGTTAATGAAACTCTCAGTTTAAATAGATGAACTAAAGTAACAAAAAGCTTAATATTGCAATGCATAATAACTAATAATCACTACAGTACCTTGCTCCTACAATATGACAGAAAATCTATTATTCTGTTTACACAATAGATTTTTAATAGATTTTTTTAAGTAACCGTCTTTAAGACAAGTAACCCCTTGATTTCATGCCTAAAAGAGAGAAAAAAAGCCAATACTGATTGATTTTCTGTATTTGCTGCCGTCCTTAACAGTATTCACTCAGTAAGAGCTCTACTCTATGGGGCTGTAAAGTGTCTGTGAAAGTCAAGCATCAGGACAATCCTGCCTCCAGCAAATATTTTAATAAAAGTACCTTAAGGGAATGAGAACATCTGGAATGTTTTATCCTTTTATAATCCTTTTGAATCCACGTAATTTCTCTTCAGTGAGTCAATTTAGCTACCAGTGTTGTATGAAGTTTGAAATTCTGGTCACGTAATTGATTGTTGCAGGAATATTTATTGGTTGCCTTCATTTATTATAATCAGAATTCTCCAGATTTGCTTCGTACTTTCTGTCTGACATGGTAACTCAGGCTTCTGGAAATCAAGTGCTGAGATTCAGCTTTTGAGCTAAACTTTTTTTACAGAACAGTTTTCATGCCTTTCATGCATGGACTGCATTAAATTATTTGGTCAAACAAGCATAGGCCATAAGCACTGACTGCAGTGATCCACTCATTATTGAAGAAAGTAGTCTTTACTGGGTTTGCTTAAAAATATTTTGAAGCTATGTTCGTATAAGTTTTGGGTGTCTGAACTCTGTTTCAATTCATTGGCTGTTTAATCCAAATGTAATTAAGTTTTAAATAAACTAAACAGAACATTTCTCTGCCATAAGTGAATTAAGAAATACAGTAGTCCCTTGCTGCTTTGCAGTTCACCATTCGTGTATTCAATACATTGTGGGGCTTTTCCCTGCATCTTCACTGTCTTTACCATCTTTATCATAGAACTTGAATTGGGATCCACAGCTACAGGTCTTATTTATTCCATTTCTAAATTCATATAAAATTATTACCTTTTAACTTATTAAACTTTGCAGCATGACTCACTGATGCAATATTTCTTATATAAATTACTTGAATAGATTACAAAAAAATCAGATATTCATGAAAGTCATCACTAGCTCTTATTAATTTTTAAACAAGTTTGTTTAAAAGGCAGCATGCATTAAGGTGTAATTTACATGCCAAAAATTAATCTGAAATAAATTTCTTCATCTAATCATGAATGGAAATACTAAAAATAGTAGTATGTACTTGGAGTGTTGGGCTATATCTTTCCCTTTACCAGCTGTGTCCTCTACATTATTCCTTGTACCTGCATCTCTTCTTTCACTTTCTAAGATCCCTCACATCTACCATGGAAGCAGATTCCAGTAACAGTTTCTGGGTGCTTTCTGCCGACAGATACATGTATTATACATGTCCTCTGTTCACTTGGGTGCTCCTTCCAAATCTGTGTGATGCTAAGTTTTACACACAACAATTGCTCAGTTAGTTACAGAGTGTGAAATATTTTTGCAGGCAAATGTGTGAGATTAGGAGTAAACCCTTAAGGAAGCTGGTGGAAGTCTCCTGACATGGCATGCTTAAATCAGAGTTGCTGACACGGTCATCCTGACAGAGGAGCATTTTATATTTCCCGAGTCTTTTATTGCAGCATACGTGGGATCTGTAAAGCACTTTGATGTTGGAGCTATATTTAAGTGCCAGGCATTATTGTTTTGAGTCTTTCAGGTTAAGAGTTCTTGTGGACACAGGGAGGCTGGTTATTGTTAAGCTTTCCATTTTATCTTCTTCGCACATGGTCTCCTGCTGCCTGGACTTGGCTTAAAATTATAAAATGCAGAATTAAGTATGAAAGAGGATTTTGGAAAGGTCAATGGGTGACTGATGAACAATCTGGAATTACAATGTAAAATCACATGGAGGAAAAAATCCTCCTAACATGGGACTGGAAGAACTCCTTGCTCTGCACTGGTATGCCCTGTGCCAGACTGCCTCCCAAGGTGGGGGCTGAACTAATGCGTACCTGAACACACAGAACTAACAGAAATTACCTCTTTTTTTCAGGTACTGAAAATACAGTTTTTCCATTTTGACTGTTACAGTATTATTATCATGTAAAGTCTTAGAAAACAGTCGTGGTGAGAAGTTGTTTTGTACAGTTTTGTGATATTTCCTGAAAAGCCCTTTTTCCTTTGTAATGAGCCATTTTTTAGTTCTCTCTGTGTTCCCAGGGCTGTTTGTGTCAATGTATTCCTACATTCAGCAAAATCTCAGAAGTCTGGAGCTGCTCATTTAAGAGAGTCTGATGGTGATTGCTCCTGCCACCTCCAGAGATCTTTTAAAGTGAAAAGAAGATTGGAAAGATCAGAGGGGACAATTAGGTTTTAATGGTGATTCCAAGAGCATGTTGGAAAAGTAAATCTGAAGCACTCTGTTGGTTTTAGCTGAATAGTGTGCTTTGCATACACAATGTAGGGAAAGCTGGGTTCACAATACTGTGTGGTTGATTTTTCAAGACTGGTCAGTCTTCTCCACTGCTGTTTCCTAATCAGTGACTGATACAAGTGACAAAGAAAATTCCAAAGAGGCCACTGGTTTTGGTGCTTGCAGAATTTTTTCTGTTATTTCTTTTCCAAATCAAAAGTATCTCAAATGCCTGAAACATACTCACTAAGGCAAACCCCATGTACAGGTGAGTTGATGCCTACATGGCCAGAAAAGTCAAGGAGTTATACTTAGTTCTAATGCATCCCAGTGACTGAGTCCTGCATAGGCATCCTGGGACAGGCTTCCCTTTTGCCGTACCAGACCTTTTAGAGGTCATCAAGTCCAACCTATCACTTATTACCTAACCTAGCCAAACCAACCTGTTACCTAACTGTTGCCATCCTGCTACCAACACACCATCCTACCTATAACACACTACCCTAATATCTAGGTCATGCCACCAAGTACATCATCCAACCTTGTCTTAAACACCTCTAGAGACGGTGGCTCCACCACCTCCTTGGGCAGCCCATTTCACTGAGGGATCACCCTCTCTGTGAAAAGGTTTCTTCTAATGTCCAGTCTAAATCTCCCCTGATGCAGTTTAAGACTGTGACCTCTTGTTCTGTCACTTGCAGCCAGAGAAAAGAGACCGATCCCCACCTGGCTACACCGCCCTTTCAGGTAGTTGTAGAGAGCGATAAGGTCTCCCCTCAGCCTCCTCTTCTCCAGACTGAACAACCCCAGCTCTCTCAGTCACTCCTCATAGGCCTTGTGTTCCAGCCCCTTCACCATCCTTGTCGCCCTTCTCTGGACACGCTCAAGGATCTCAACATCCCTCTTAAACTGAGGAGCCCAGAACTGAACACAGTACTCAAGATGTGGTCTAACCAGTGCTGAGTACAGGGGGAGAATAACTTCCCTAGTCCTACTGACAACACTATTCCTGATGCAGGCCAGGATACCATTAGCTTTTCTGGCCACCTGGGCACACTGCTGCCTCATGTTAAGTTTTCTATCAACCAGCACTCCCAGGTCCCTTTCCACCTGATCATCCTGCAGCCACTCCAACCCCAGCCTATAGTTCTGCATGGGGTTATTGTAACCGAAGTGTAGGACCCGACACTTAGACTGGTTGAACCCCATGCCATTGGATTCAGCCCATCTATCCAGCCTGTCAAGGTCCCTCTGCAGAGCCCTCCTACCTTCCTCCAGATCGACATTTATCCCCAGCTTGGTGTCATCCGCAAACTTGCTAATAATAGACTCCATCCCTTCGTCCAGATCATCAATAAAGATATTGAACAGGACAGGTCCCAACACTGAACCCTGAGGCACCCCACTAGTGACCGGCCTCCAACCGGACACAGCACCATTAACCACCACTCTCTGAGCTCTGTTATCCAACCAACTCCTGATCCAGTCCACTGTAAACCCATCCAAGCCACAAGCCTCCAGCTTCACCAGGAGTTTTTTATGGGGGTCAGTGTCAAAGGCTTTACTAAAATCCAGGTACACCACATCAACAGCTCTTCCCTCATCAACCCGGCGGGTCACCTGATCATAGAAGGAAATGAGATTGGTCAGGCAGGACCTTCCTTTCCTGAAGCCATGCTGACTAGGTCTGATCTCCTTACCCTCTTGGAGGTGCAACATCATTTTCCTTAAGATGATTTGCTCCATAATTTTGCCTGGCACCAAGGTCAGGCTGACAGGTCTATAATTTCCTGGGTCCTCTTTCCTACCCTTCTTATGGATAGGTATCACATTGGCCAACTTCCAATCTTTCGGGTCCTCCCCAGTAAGCCAAGACCTCTGATAGATGATTGAGAGAGGCTTAGCGAGCTCATCTGCCAGCTCTCTCAACACTCTAGGATGTAACCGATCAGGTCCTATAGACTTATGAAGGTCTAGATGTACTAGTGTGTCCCTTACATCTTCCTCCTGTATTAAAGAGGGGTTAAACCATTCCTCATTTGTGTTGACTGTATCAAGAGACTCCTTTTTTCCACTGAAGTAGTCAAAAAGCTCTGTTTATTTTCCTGTCCTCTACTGCAACTATTTTACTAGAGAGAAATTTTCCATAATTTTAATACTCAAAGTGTTGGTGTTTATTGTAATATTTAATGTACACCTTTTATCAGATGGGAAGTTGTAGGGGATAGTTTGGAGAGTGGGGCAGAGTTGGATTGTGAGATAAGGTCTTGTCATGTATTCATAATTGTGTAGTCAAAATAACTGTTCTAAGCAAAGCTGAGGTAGGCGTCAATATTTCAGCTACTTTCAAGCCAAGTCCCTCAAGTTACTGAGTTCTCAGCTCCCAGTTCAGTTGCTGGGAGTGGGTGTCACTGTGCAACAAAGAGCATCATGCCCTGCCAACCCGGCCCTATTTCCTTTAAAATTGGTGCAAAATCCCCACCATTTGGTGAGTACCAGATTGAAATGCCTGGATCTTCTTTTCTCAGGTAAACCCATTTTCTACAAAGACCACAGGATTTAAATCTGAGCCTTATTATGTCATACGAAAATTTTAATAGGAGCTTATCCTAGATACATTAAGCCTTACATTTACTGCTGTCAGCGTTTGTTTTTTCACAGACGCTTTCACAGCCTTAGCAAACGCCATCAAGGTGTTGTTTTTAAGAAATCTTCTCCAAGCAGCAAGGCTGCCTTGCAGAAAGCTGATTTAGGTAAACTGCATCCTCAGTGTTACACAGCCTGCATTCAATACACTTGCTGCTCTGTGCTGGGCTGGAGATCTATGGTCTGACTCCAAAAATCAGTCCAAGTTTTGTCACATCAATTCTCTGCAGGAAGCTGCTGTTTTCAGCTATTGAACTGCTTCAGCTTGTGTAGTGGCAGTCGTGTCTTTTGTCCCATAACAGTTCAATGCACATTGCCTTTTATTCTGGGTCATGATGCAAAACAAACCAACTAACCAAACAAAGAAACAACATCTAAAGGATCTAAAAGCTATTTTGAACTTGACATCAGCATATAATGAACTGTGCTTCCTGGGGGACAATTACTAATGGCTCTCCCTTGGTGTGAGGGACAGACGCATGCTCTAGTTACAGGGAGAGCCATAGTAAGTAGTCAAGCACTGGTCCGCTGCATTTAGGAGAGATTAGCCCTAAGGGATGCAAAGTAACTTCAAAATGCAGAATTTCTCAAAGACTAATGTCTTCCTAAAGAATGTTCAGAGTTGGCCTGGAATTCCTCTGGAGGACCACTTTTCAAAGAGGGAAAAACCATGAAGGGATTTCTATCTAGCTGATGCTTGGTTCTGTGTTTTCAGTTCATATACCTGGGGCCGTACCTGTGCATAGGACTCCTCTGCAAGTACTGGAATGGCCACAGGCTAACACCAGGACATCTCACATAACTCCATGCTTTGTTCCAGTTCAGTAAAACTCTTTTCTGGGTGAAAGGAGTATATAATGACAGGAATACACTTGTAACTTTTACCAGCAAAATGATGTAGAAAAATGATTGAACCTCATTATACTGTTACCTGTGTGCAGCTTAGTTGTAAGGGACAGAGCTTTGCTATGGTGTTTGATACCATCTTGCTGCTTTGTGCTGAACATTAATACTGTCCTGATTACAGCAACCCAGGTTAAAGGCCTCTCCTAGTAGCACCAAGATGATTCTGTTGTTTCCAAGACATCCTTTCCAACAAGTCTGATGATGACACTGTCACGGAGTACTGTGCACATCATTGATAGAGCCAACCTGTTTGATAAGATGCAAATCTTGGATCATATCCTGTTTATGAGAAAAAAAAATAGCACCTGTCTTATTTAAGGAAAATCTGTCTTACACTTAGCAAAATGTTGGAAAAAATTACTCAAAAATGTCCCCAAACACCTATCCTTATGAACCTGCTTTATTTCTAATTGGACACTGATTTCTAAGGGAGAGGGCAAGCATGGTTTCTTCTAGCGTCATTTGAATCTGCTTTGGCCACCTTGAGGTTGCCAGGCTTCTGAGCAGTAAAATACAGTAATAAATGTGTGTACACTCTTGTTATCCTGCATTGTGTTTTTTGCCTAAGCTTTTGAAGAATTTTGTGACTCCAAAGCTATTTGCTTTAAAAATAGCTAAGAGAAACAGAAGCATAGAGAAGTAGCAAGTCAGTAGACTTCCTGAACTGGGAGTAGATCTTGGTCCTTGTGCCTGTTGTCAATCGGTAGTTCATATTAATTCCTGCCTGCAATGTGCTTTTTCACAGCCCGGCTGTGACAGCAAGTTATTTGGGATTTGTGAACAGAGCTCAGTAGCACAGATGGAAGATCAAGAAGTGATCATGAAGCAGAAACATAGTTGTACTGGAAGATCCTTTTGAGTGCATTGGGTTTTGTGCTTCTTGAACTGATAGTAAAGTCTTCAGAGGTAACAGTGCACGAAAAATCCACCGTATTGTATATAGAAGGGGTTGCCATAAATTAGGCATGTCTCAATTTGTTTGACCTATGCCAGGTTTAGGAAGGACAAATCCACGAAGGTTTCACAGATTTTCACAGAATATTCTGAGTTGGAAGGGACCCACAAGGATCATTGAGTCCAACTCTTAACACTGTCTCCCTGGCGGGAATCAAACCCAGGTCTCCCACACGCCAGGTGGGGCACTTACCACTGTACTACAGTGGTGTCTCCTTTTCATTGCATTAAGCATTGCTGATCTGTCTCGGTGGAGCTGGCTCCTACATTACAGTCAAATACACAAAGCTTGTCTCTTACTTCTTTTTAAAGTAACATTATTGCTGATGAAAGGCTGTGAGATGAGGACAGGAGAAACTAGACTCAGCATCTACCTGCTTTGACAGTCTAGAAGAAATGTCAAAATGTATCATGTGAGACAAAATAGCTCTTTCATTCCCATCCCCCCTTTTTTTTTCCCTCCAGAATTGTCTGTCTAAGTGTATATGACTGTTGTTCATGGGTTCGGGGTCCTTCATGATCTCTTTTCTTTATTTGTCTGGTTTTTTCTTCCTCTCAAAATCTCTCCTCACCCTTACTTCCCACTGCTCAGGTGAAGTCAAATAGTGAAATGCGCTTCACATGGTTTGGCCTCTCAATGTCTCCTAGAGAATGCTAAAGACAATCTGGAAGCATCACTAGGATGTGTTTCATTTCATTTCTGACAGTTGTGGGTCATACTGGAAAGTCTATTTTACTTCAAACAGTTACTGGATAGAAACCAAATGGAGTCTGTGGAGCAGGGACAGGACCTCTCTCTTCCATTCTGCCACAGGGGAGTATGCAAACTGTGAGGATGCAGAAAGTCCTGAGGTGTTTATGTAGTGACTCTGAGCCACAGAGCAGCTTCCAAAGGAGGCACAGAACTGAGCTCAGCATCACGGGCAGCTCCAGTGCGAGCCTCCAGCTGACACTTCCTACAGAGAAGCATGTTTAGCTTTGGGAATCTAGTCCAATATAATTATTACCCCAAAAATGCAATGTGTATTGTTTCTATAACATGATATGCAGCTGCCACTATGCGCATGGCTACTAACAAAGTAAAAAAACAAAGAAGAAAACCCACTGAATACCCTGGTGTCACATCTTAAAATGCTGAATCTCCAGTGTCATTGTGAAAAAATTAAGGGTAGAGTTTAGGGGTTTTTGCCTTGTTTGCACTTTGCACTTTCTGTGTTTTCCCACTGTCTGTGGTGTTACATAAAGTGTCTATGATTTCATCTCAGTGAAGGCACAGTAGTACGTAAACCAACTGTGCAGGTCTGCCTGCAGTAATCTTCCTGTACGTCTTTTACAAGTCTAAGTGCTGACCCATCAGCTCTCTTGAAACTGAGACCATGGCAGTGCTGTGCTTAGCCAAGGACACACAGTTTATGAGCATTTTAATCACTGAAGTTAATTACATCAAGACCTTGTATTACATGTAGTACTTTGACAAATTTGTACTGGTTTTGAGATGGCACAAATTACAAACTTCCATAACAGTTCATAGATGAGTCCACATTAATGTATATTCTGATTAGATCTCCATTAATCAGACTGTGGTTATTTTGTTGAAAATCTTAACATTTACTCAAGACTTCTTACAGAATGTTCCTCCCATCCTGTGAGTTCTGCAGGAGTAATTTAATTAATAATTCAATTCAGTTTTATGTACTGCTGCCTTCATTAAAGAAGTTGGCTACTGACAGCACTTGTCTTTAATGTTCTGTTAAGCCTGATTAAGATACAAGATTATGTCCACTTATATCTGCAAGAGGAAGGCAATAAAATTTTTCTACATTAGTGAGATTACAGCTATAATTAAGCTGCTGGTCAACCAGTACCAAGCCTACAACTCTTCACAGAATCACAGAATCACAGAATCACAGAATATTATGAGTTGGAAGGGACCCACAAGGATCATCTAGTCCAACTCACCACCTAACACCCGTACAGAGTCCGAGAGCACATCCCAGAGCGTAACACCACCTAGATCCCTCACAGTCTAGCAGGCCACTCCGAGCCGGAAGGGACCCAGGGTCATCCAGCCCTACACCCCCCAGCTAGACCATGTCACTAAGCTCCTCATCCAGTCTTCTCTTGAACACCTCCAGGGACGGCGACTCCACCACCTCCCTGGGCAGNACTGGCATCATCAGCTTTGAAAGAAGGCTCAAAGGACTGGACCTGTTTTTATCGAGTAAAGGCTGCTCGAGTTAGTACTAACTTCAATTCACAAATGGATCATTTTTGGGAGGTGCCTTTTGCTGGATGACCTTTGGTATCTGTTCTGCACGTATGGGATACGTGTAAGCACTAATGGCACAAGGCAAGCTGAGCTAACTGTTGCCCCTGCTAAGGCACACTCCTGTGCAGTGGAGGAAGTTCATATTGACATAAAAGCTTTGCTTGCTTTTATGACTAAAAATAATCGCCTCAAATTTGAAAAAAAAAATTGTTATTGAATCCTTTTTACAGTCTACTTTTCTAAACAACAAGTAATTTTTTTAACAAGAGTGCTTGAATGTTTTAGTCTCTTATAACATACTTGATTAAGACCATTTGTTATCTGGAATATTATACAGTGGCCATTCCTTGCCTATGTTCTAAGTGGATTGCTAGATCTGGACTGATGAGCTGAGGAAGCCTCTTATGGCTTCTTTTTTAATAAAGAGCTAATTTTTTTTCAAGTCAGGGGGTTTGATTCTTGCTTCCCATTTTTTCCGTTGCTGTTTCTCTAGTTGAGTTCTCAGTCTACCTGTGGCATTTCTTCCTTTTTACTGGAGACTGAGTTGATCACTTTAACCCTTTAGTTTTCCTAGGGTGATACGAATGTGTTTGAGTCACCCTTCTGTTTCTGTCCTTCTTTATACTTCCTTTTACTGTGTTTTAAGGCATCCAGTAACAGATCAAAATGGAGACACAAATGGCGCTACAGTATTTCATCCATCAATTATAACATCTATTGTAGTTTGGTTTGGATTTAAAACAAATTAAGCTGCATCACCCTCTGAAGAATTAAAAATTACTTTATTAATCTTAAGCCATAGAAGATACAGCGACTTCAGCAAATGGGAAGGTAAAGATGTTAGTAAATTGGAAATGACCTTGGTCCATCTGACAGGGTAATTTTTTTGCCTTGTAATTGAAATGTATTCAAATGCAATTTAAAGGTCATCAGATACAAGTGAAAGACTTAAGCACAGTTTCTGGTCAAAACATTAAGTATTATCTTTGACTTTTATAAATGGCTGAAGGACCCTGCCATATGGTAAATTTCTCTTATTTAATCAGGCTTCTTGGTTACAACAAACTTTGACTGCAGCAGAGCTCTACACTTGAGTCCAGTACTCACTGAAACACTGAAGGGCAGATGAAGGTCTTTAATCCATGGTTATCTTGCAGTTCTGCAGTAAATTATAGACCTGTTAGCCTGACCTCGGTGCCAGGCAAAATTATGGAGCAAGTCATCTTAAGGAAAATTATGTCCCCTCTCCAGGAGGGGAAGGAGAACA
>WEKX01023409.1:37105-50062 GCA_013390025.1 Pitta sordida
CAACTACCTGAAAGGGAGGTGTAGCCAGCTGGGTGTTGGTCTCTTCACTCTGGCTACAAGTGATAGAACAAGAGGACACAGTCTTAAACTGCGTCAGGGGAGATTTAGACTGGACATTAGAAGGAACTTTTTCACAGAGAGGGTGATCTCACAGTGGAATGGGCTGCCCAAGGAGGTGGTGGAGTCACCGTCCCTAGAGGTTTTTAAGAAAAGGTTGGATGATGTACTTGGTGGCATGACCTAGATATTAGGGTAGTGTGTTATAGGTAGGATGGTGTGTTGGTAGCAGGATGGCAACAGGTTAGGTAATTAGGTAATAGGTTAGGTAACAGGTTTGGCTAGGTTAGGTAATAGGTGATAGGTTGGACTCAATGATCTCTAAGGTCTTTTCCAACCTTACTGATTCTGTGATTCTGTGATTCTGTAAAGTGAACACTGAGGTAAATCACAATGCAAAGTAATTCTTCAAAGGGGAGAACAGAGGGTTATCTGAGCAGCTTTGACCCATATGATAAATACAGTGTGAGCAGACATCAAGGATGCTAAAACTTGCATTAGAAAATTTGATAATAAAGCCAGAACTTTCAAAATATATACTGGATGTGCCAGTATCCATTAAGAAGATTTTCTGAAAGGAATTAGTAAGGTGGTATATAGTGGCTGGACAGCCAGATTTGATTTAAAATTTTCAAATAAAGAACCAGTAAAATAAACAGATATTTTCATCTTTAAATGTCCATTTCCTCTGGAAAAATCAGCTGCACTCAGTGACCATGCATAAAATTTTGAGAAGCTCTTTAATATCCAGAATATTTATTTCAGCATCAGGCATTGATTTTTAGTAATAATTCATGTAGAACCAGTAGAAGATCCAACTGAAAATGAAGGGGAAGGGAAGAAAATGAACTTTCTGTCCTCTCTGTTAGGTATACTAATTAATGCCAAAGAAATTGGCATTAATCTCCATGTCAAGATCAGGAGTAATACTGCCTTCAGAAGGAAAACAGCCTGTTCTAGTAGGGCAAGCCATATGCTCTGTGTTGTGTCTCTCCTCAACAAAAGGCAATCTTTTGGATCTTCTCCAGCTAATCAGTGTAAATTATGGACACCCTGGACCTCCTTTCTTCAGTACTGGCTTTGCCTGTGCCCACTCAGCCTCTGTAGCAACAATGTTCTCTTCGTCAGGCAGGTAACTTCTCCACCTTGGTGGTTTAGTTTAAAAATGGGGATGTGAGAAAGTGTTTTACGATGTGGTGATTGTAAGTAAAGATGTTTGATCATGATCTGGGCTTGCTTGAGATTAATTAGCCCCGAATTATATTTAATGTGACTAATCTCTGTGGCCACACCACTGCATGTGAACTGTGATCTTTGAAATCGGATCAGATCCAGCTCTGTTTTATAGGAACCTCTGAGCTCATGTGATGGTGCCTAGATTAATTGATTATTCTGGTTGTGTGGCTAATCACATAAGGAAGGCAGTATGCACCACACATACTGTGGAGAGATTTGCAGAGATGATTGTTTAGCAGAGACTGTACATATGGAAATTTGTTCTCATTTCTTCCTTTGTGCTATCCCATTTACAAATGGAAATGACTGCTCTGTAGCCAGATCTCATTATAATTCTCTCCCATGAGATGTGAAATTAGCACTAGGAGACATCCCACTGTGGTTGGGACTGAAGCCCACAACCTCTGCTGTCGAGGCCAGCCCAGCAGGAAGAGGGACCAGGGAGGCACCGAGACTGTCAGGACACTGCCCTCTCCAACATGTCTCAGCAAGGGGCAGAAGCAATGCACTGGCATTAACCAGGCTGGCCAAAGGGCCAGCCAGGGCTTATCAAAGTGGTGAGGCCAAGGCAGGGTGGAGCTGGGAAGTCACAGGTTCACAGGTTA
The DNA here is from genome assembly GCA_013390025.1 of Pitta sordida. Taxonomy (NCBI): domain Eukaryota; kingdom Metazoa; phylum Chordata; class Aves; order Passeriformes; family Pittidae; genus Pitta; species Pitta sordida. The sequence goes on from WEKX01023409.1 coordinate 39,004, forward strand.
TTCCGAGTTGGAAGGGACCCACATGGATCATCTAGTCCAACTCCCAAGCAAACACCCACCCAGGGATTGAACTCACAACCCTGGAGCCATGGGCACCACGCTCCATCCATCTGAGCCACCCATCGTCTAGATCATGTCACTGTGTTCCTCATCCAGTCTTCTCTTAAACACTTCCAGGGATGGCCATTCCACCACCTCCCTGGGCAGACCATTCCACTGAGGGATCACTCTCTCTGTGAAAAACCTCTTCCTAACATCCAGTCTAAACCTCTCTTGACGTAGTCTAAGGCCATGTCCTCTTGTTCTGGTGCCGGTAGCCTGAGAGAAGAGATTCACACCCACCCGACTGCAACCTCCCTTCAGGTAGTTGTAAACAGCAATGAGGTCACCTCTGAGCCTTCTCCAGGCAGAACAACCCCAGCTCTCGCAGTCGCTCCCCACAGGGCTTGTCCTCCAGNCTTCCTATCAGGCACAGTGTGCATGCAGCACACATGTAAGTAATATACTTTTATGTAGTTAAATACAGGGCCAGTGTGGAAGCCCCCGTGAAGTCTGGTCAGGGCAGTGAGAGCCTTTTGGTGCCCTCATGTTCCCAACATTCACGTATGACCTGTCTGTCTTCTGGTGAGGGAGTTCTAACGTGATCAAGGTTGTGACTCACTGAAGTGTCACACTTGGGCAAGGAGATTAGAAACTGGTTGAATATTACAGGGTTCATGTATGTAAATGGGTTGCTGGTTCCATCTGGAGAGGTGTAGGTGTGTGTTTGGTTTGAGTAAGACGTGTATATTGGTGTTAACAGTCGTGTTAAAGGTTGGCAGCGCTTCTTTTATTACACTGAATAGCACAGTCCAGGTGGGACAGAGGGTGTAACAGCTATGCATCAGATCATGCTCCTTGCTAATTTTAGTGGGACAGAGACACATGGAAAGATTATATCTCATTGCACTAAGCTGCACTTTGTTAAATAAGGCAATTTAAATATAGGCACAAACGTTCTGGGTGAGGCATAGTACAGTACTGGTTTTTATTTGGTTATACTTTTATGTAATGTAAAAGTAGTGAGGGTTATCTTTTTTCCCTTCTAGAAAAGTGAATATGCTGCTAAAGGTATAACAATTTTAAAAAGGGTATTTTTTTATAAAATGTTTTTGCAGTTGCCAGCTTGTTTCTGTGTATGCTTTGCTCCACCAGTACAGCCGTCTTACCTGCAACAAACACTATGAGTGATCCCATTCTGCAGCTGTTCAGGAAGCTTTCTTAAAACAGGAAAGCAAGGAGAGCAGCTAGGCTGTTATAACAACGTTTGAGTCTTTCCATTGCAATCCTCTGATCCAGCTACAAGGCAAAGAAGTGTTGTTACCCTCAGTGTACAGGTTGAATGGTCGAAGGTTGACAGAATCATTTTGATCTCAGTAACCACGCTGGTAGGTAACTCACTCAGATTTGTGCTGATCAAACTTCTCCCTTTGGATGGCTGCTCACTGGCCTGAGATCAGATCCCAGGAAAGCAGAGCAGGGCTTAGGAAATGAGATCTCTGCACCCAAGTATAGGTAATACTGGCAGATTTTGCATGTTGATATGTATAGCTGTCTGGGTATTTCTGATCTGGTTTTCAGCACAAGGGATGAAGGGTTTGCTAGATTTTCCTTTAGATGATGTCTGTGCTTACACAGCTCACATAGTTAGACATGTATTTTCAGGTACTCTCTGTGCTCTGTGTTGCAGAGAGCACACTCACAATTCACATAGAAAGCAGCGAATAAGGTATTTCCTACCCAAACTCACTACATGAACTCTTGTTTATATGTGTATATATGTGCATACACAAGTAAATTGTCTAATTTTGACCTTGAAGTCAATCAAATGTTGGTGTCTTTAAAGTAGTTTTAAATTTTCTTTTTTTCCTTTGGCCTTGATGATGGACTAACACAGACTCATTTTACCCCCAAAATGAAAATTAATTTAATCTTATCCACAAACTATGTGTAATTGAACTATTGTGCTGGTAATTCTTCTACTTAATTGCTACAGTTCTGTGGGTTGCAGTAGGGTCAGGTCAGCATGTATGGGTGAGAAGTGAAACAATTGTTTTATCAAAAACTGATCACCTCAGGTCAAGCCTGTAGCCCTTTTCCTCCTGATAACTTGCATGCAACAATTCCATTTCATGTGATATGCCACCAGTCAGACGGAGATTGTTGTCAATGTTTTCTGGTGGCTCATTGCCGCTTTCAGGCACCACTGTCCCTCCGGGGCTGCCTGTCCTAACTCTGCATCAGGCCTTTTCCTTGCCCTTTGGTGATACTGTGAAAACAAGACACAAGCAGAAGGGAAGCAACTTCCTACAGCCTGAGAGTAGGAGCATTCAAAATGCCTTAGTCCTCCCTCGACTGCAATGGCTCGTAAGCAACTGCAAGCTTGCCTGGTTACCTTATCTCTGCACTTCCATCCCTCAAGATACTTGGATTTCTGTTGAGAACTCCATTCAATGACTTCACTTGTAGTGTTAGCTTTGTTGTGATATAGCAATTATCAAAATGCAATGTTCCTATAAATTAACATTGTGGTGTCAGTCCTCCCCTTACTACATTAAGCTTTAAAATGTAATACAGTTTTTATTACACAGAGCATTTCAGGTAGGAGAGCTCTCTGACAAGAAGTTGCAGTTTGTTTGTTGCTAGTGTAGCTGGGTGTAAATACTTGTTAAATTTGTTACACTGTCAGCTTTTTTTCTTATTCTTAACACTATGAAGAGACAAGGCAGCACCAGCAAATTGCTGCAGTGGTCTGAGAACATAAGTGGTTTTGAGGATGAAAAAGGAGTTGCAGGTAAGAAGGGGATTGTGAATAATTAATCCTTAAATCATTCTTCATATTTAAAAATTAATTATTTTACTGACATTTAGGCTTCTTATATTCATGACCATTTCAGGATACCTTAGCCAGAAATCAGGTTGGAAAAATAAATTAGAGTGCTTCACCTTTTTACCCAAATGTTTGCTTGCTGGTGATTGATGGCACGTGCCTGAATCCCCCATTTAAATCCTCTTCTTTTGAGAGTATGCAGCCCTGATTTCTTAAGAGCTCCCTAGCACTAAGAGACATAAAAAAGAGCTGTGTTGTGTGTGAAGAGCCTGAAATACAAACCTAAATCCAAGAATCCCAGTTAGACTGATAGAGAAATCTTCCTGAAATTTCGAACTCCAGTAAAGGGGAAGTTAATTCACTTTCCTGCTCAGCATGTCTTTCTATATGCAACACAGGTATTTCTCTGCTCTATAAGAGGCAGATGCTCATCTCAGGATCCTGCCAGGCAACAGCAGCATTCCCTGCTCTGCCTTCGGGACCTTCATGTTCTCCTTGGGAAATAGCTCTTCATTCTCCATTTTCATCTTGCAACTGCAACAAAAGGAGCCTCTGGTATTTTCGTTCGTATTTATCATGCTCTCAGTGGATAAGTAAGAGTGAAAAATGCCCTAAAATCTTCGCAAGTGTCATCTTTATGTACTCATTCCCACCATATTAAGGAGGTTGTGTTGGGAATACCTGAGTAGACATTTAATGATGAAGATAGTGCAGTCCTAAGCTAAATTTATTACTCTGAAATGTTTTCTTTGTGTGACACTTCAAAGAGGTAGTTCTTTTGCCTTGCTGCTGGGTGAGGATGCATCTTTGTTTACAATATTGCTTTTAAAAGCTTTTGTCACTATTCTAAAAAGAAATAAGCATTCAGATTTCATATTTTGTGGGCTTTGATTTCATATTAGTTGTGTGTAGCTCTCAACTAAAGACCTGGGAGGAGAAGGAAGGTTGTTTCTGATTTACAGATTCATTTCTGCATAATCTGAAAGCTAGAGCTGGTTGTTTGGTTTTCTTTTCCTTTCCAATTAGCAGTTGTGGCAGGAAGATTCCAACAGGCAGTTTTCAGCAGTCTTCCTCACTGTTAATTCAGATTCGGCAGTAGCACAAATACAGTTCTTTTGATTTTAGTTGAATTACTCCAGAGTCAACTTGACACGTGTGAGACCACAATTACTGCCTAAAATATGAGGCTTTTTTCCCCTGACTAGCTCTGTTGGGAAAACTAGTAGAAGGTGAAGATTTTAAAACATGAAGCAGAAGGCATAACTCCTGTGAATTTCTTTGTTTCTTAGACAAGGCTTAGAAGAAAAAATGCTTAAGGTAGAATTATTGTGGCATAATACCACAAAAGCACACCAAGAAATTTAGAGTGAAGTTATCAGCATCATCCTGCTCGCATCGTGTGAAACTTAGAGGGGAAATAATTCTTCCAGCCTGCGTTGTGCAGCATCTGGAAAGCTGCTAGTGTCATGGTTAGTTAGCATTAAATGAGGTTCCTGCTCCAAAGACAAAATGGAGAATCCATGCAGGCAGGAATATCCTGAATGGATACCTGCATCCACAGAGCATTTACAGCAAGTAACACAACACAGTGTGTGTGAGGGAGGGTGTTGTTTTTGTTTTCGTTTCATTTTCTTTCATGTACATACTTAATACAATGCAAATAGTTTTGGCATCGTTATGGAATTGTGTTGAGGGGTTCTTTATAAAAACTGTAGGAAAGACCTATCTTTTGAGCTCTACCTATGAAATTGTTTATTTGCAGCTTATCTAATTAAAAGGAAAAGGTGTAATCAGCATCCTTAGTCCTGACATGGATTTCTTGTTGTTTAAGAAAGTTGTTGTCAGCACACAGCTTTCTTCAGTGCTGTCAAGCATAAACGTAAAATTATTTTAGCTGTGGTAAAGCCTGGTTTCATGAACATTAAGAACACAGAAAATCCACAACTTTTGTGACCTCTGCCTGCTAAATAAAACCTGTTTGCACTATGAAAACACTAAGAGACTGTAGCTTTTTGCTTTCAGTAATGCTGATCTAAGGGAGGTGTGGTCATCCTGTACTGCAACTGATGGCCTTGGACTGTCATCTATCCGTTTTCAGTTTTTCTCAGCAGTGATAAGTATTCCTCAGAAAGCCGCAGATGTAAGCATTCTTCAGGATGGTGTGATTTAAAATTCCCATGAGTAGAATACTATTTTACTCATTGGTTAGTGCCTTTAGCTGGAAACTGCTTCATGTCTACTGATGAGGAAGCTTTTGTCGTTACTGCCAGTGCACTGGCTGAAGTTTGCAACTAGACCAGGAAGCTTAGAATTTTTTCCTTCTCAGTCGTGTTTTCGGATGCTGCATGGGACAGATCTGAGCTATCCTTACAGCATTTCCCTGGGTTTCCTTTTAAATACTACCTACTGTACAGTAATACTTTTTCTGAATATTTGGACCTTCTCCACACCCACAAGCTTCAACACCTGGAAATCTGTAGCAATAGGTCAGGTCAGCCTTATCTTATCTCCCAAGCTGATTCTTCTTGACTGAGCTGCCCTGCTCCCAAGCCGCACAGTGAGTGGAGGAGGAAGTGAGGGAGCTGTTAGCTGGGGGCTGATAAAACAAGGTACTGTCTTGGATTTACAGACCCTGTGAATCTGTGTGCTGCTTTACGTGGGGTGGGAGGATGGAGATGCCCAGCTGGAACTTGGAGGGCTGTGTGTTTGCTGGCAGAATGTATTGCCCATCCTTTGCTACATGTGCAATGTGGGGCTGAAAGCTGCAAAATACCCTGCTATGGCTCAGGTTAGGGCTATGCTACAACATGGTTGAAAACACAGTGTTTTCTTTTCCTAATACCTAAAGAATAATTAGGTATCAGACTGCACTCTGTAATACATGCTGTTGGACATGCCCTGCTCTAATGGTCAGAGGGGTCACCTGGAAGTGGCAAACATGAAATTAAAATTTTAAAATGTAGAGTTTGTAGTCTGCTTGAAATGTTGGGCTAGATAATAGGTTTCTTTCAGTGGACCTTTAGTTTTGAATGTGTTACTTTTTCACAGATTTTCTAAGGAAGTTACTAATTGTAGGTGAGAAATGTCTTGGCCTCAAGTATTGGTTTGCTTTGGCTTTTCATTATGCTTGACAAGGTGATGCCTGTTCCTCCCCCTTCCCACCATTGTGTCTCCTTAATTCTACTTTACAGAGGAATTGCTTCAGTGTCTTGTCACATTTGAACTTTTGCTTAAGGATAAATTTTCCTGAGTGCTAAGTCTTACTTCCAAATCAAAGTCAGAGTAAGATGTATGCTCCTGAAGTCAAGCTTTTCAGGGAGATTACTTTTCCTGACTTCAATTGATTTAATAACTACTCTGCACTTGAAGACTTGTGCGGACTGTACAGCCAAGTCACGTCTAAAAATAGCATTAAGGTCCAAAAGCCACTAAGGCAGTTTTGGAAATGTAAAATGCAACTACAGTGCCTTTCTCTTGCATCTCACTGGTTCGAAGGACAAAGGACTGTTTCCTAGTGTTTTGATGATGATGTGAAAGCTGGGTGTGCCCGAAACATTGCTGGCGTGATTCATTTTCATTACTGTAGGTGAATATGAAATTTGAAAGAGCTTCCTTCTGGATACATGAATTCAATATTGGTTCAAATTATTTGAACTGAGGTAATAAGGGCTCAACTGGTCTTTTGAGAGCTGTGATCCAGGCTGTTAGTTTTGAGTTGAAAGCTTAGTTTTACCTCACTCCCATCAAAACCCAGAGTGTGCCAGAAACATAACCTCTTTTAGATGTTTGCAAAGTATCCAGAAACATTCTGGAATAAGAGATAGGAAGCTGAAAGGAAGGAGCAACTCCAAAAGGTGTTCCTGTTGCAAGAAGTTTCTATCTTGATCATGTAGTGAAGACAAGTCTCCTGGTCATTAGGCTGAAAGCTGAGTACATAACCTGTCAGAAAGGGGCTTTAATCTGCAAGACTACTGGACAGTCACAGTATCACAGTACCACAGTATTAGCAAGGTTGGAAGAGACCTTGGAGATCGAGTCCAACCTGTAACCCAACACCAACCCATTGTCTAAACCGTGGCACTAAATGCCTCATCCAGTCCGTCAGCTGTGTGTAGCAGAGTGGTGCCTCATGCCTAGCTGGGATTGAAGACTTTTCTGGTTGTGTGATAGACAGATAAAGTACTGCTGTTACCTCTCCTCAAAATTTGCAGTTCTCTTCACAAAGAAGTTTGAGTTTGATGTTTTGTGGAGCAACATACCTCTCCATAAGCAGAGAATTTGTTTTTGATGCTCACCCAGCATTCATTTGTTAAAAGGGGCAACCAGCTGTCTTAAAAAAAATGCTGCAGTTAAAGCTCACAAATATTGCTGGATTTGCAAGTAACATATGAATTTGTCCTTGTATTTACAACTAGCATGAGTTAATGAATGTGAATTCATCTTTCTACCAAAAAAAACATTATGAACTTGGCCTTCAAGCCTAAAATCAAATCACTGAAACCAGTCAAGGTTTAAGTAGGTATGTGATATTTTTGAATAGACAAACTTAATTTAGTCATTTCTTCACAGCACAGTGCTTGATTTGAACCCAATACTGTTTCTAATAGTACATTTTATGTATGACTTACAGAGACATGCTGATATAGAATGCAGGGAGTCAGCAAAAGGCCTGCAGTAAGAATGTACCTTACACTGCTGGCCCAGGAATAAAAAATGGGGGTTCCTTGGGACTGTGGATCCAAGACCATCAGTGTTGTTTGGTTGTTTGGGATTACAAGGAGAAACTGTTGAAAGAAGGAGAAGGATCCTGTGAACTTGCCTTGCAAGAGAGCAGCCCATGCTGCTGTTTGATTATGGAGATCACACACATGGATGACACATGATGGACAGAATTTGAAATTGTGCCTTTGTTGGATTAACATTGCTGGTCTCTACGTCATCACCTACTGTCACGGTCCAGTTAGCTAGCCTGGACACGTGATGGTTCGTTTACAGGATCTCAGAGTGCAAAACAAAATTCCAAGAGAGGGTTTAGCTTTGATCAAACAGTGAAACTTTATTAAGTGCCCATAAAGTATCAACGCGATAGATGAAAGGGTGAAAGTAAAGAGAAAGAGGAAAAGAGGTTATAGCTACCGCCATGACGAAATCCTCAAAGGCTCCCCTCACAGATTCGTTGTCAATCAGGACGCGAGAAGCTTCTAAAGTTCTGTTGTTAGGGGTCATCTTTTATACACTTTGCCCCCCATCATTTGTCCCATGAATCCTCTTGCCAAGCTCTGCCTTTCCCTGCCATGCAAGCAAGTCCAAGGCGTGGTTAAGGCCAGAAGTGAGTGGCCCGTTGCCCAATGAGGGGTGACCAAGGCGTGGTCAGGGTTAGAAGCGAGTGGTCTTCTGCCAGGGGGGGTGTATCAGCAGGTTGCTATGGTTCCTTGATTCTTGGAGAATGGGTACAGCATGGTTTATTTAATTCCCCCGTATCAGAGAATGGTACAGCACGCTAGGCACCACACCGCTCATTGTTCTGGGGTATTTGCACCTTAATTTTCTGTAGGAACCACACTCCAGTCACAGTCCAGGGAGCAGCACTTTGGTAGGTAGGCTGATCAAGATCTTAGATTAGGTTTTCAGTGTACCTTGTCCAAGTCCCTGACACCAATGTTGAGACAATATTCTTCTTAGACAATATTCTTCTTCTTTGACCGACTCTTACACCTACCAAGACCAAGTTCTTCAGACTTTTCAACAAGTTCAGTGTATAAGCAATCCTAAAATGGAAGAGATGAGTGAAAACAGTGTAAAGATCTCTTTCTTGCTTCAGGCTGTCCTTGGGCTGCTTCTCAGGTGTGCATGCACTTGTGCACTTGCGCAAATCTGCCTTGAGTGGACCAGAGCTAATTTGGGATTGCCTAGGAGCAGAATGTGATGCCTTTCCTTCACTCTCTTGCAGCAGAAGTTCTACATGCATGTCCCTACACCCAGCGGCAGTGTGCATGGTTCCAGTATGGCAAGAAAGGGCCAGCAAGTCAGAGATGCCCTCTTATCCCTGCTTGGAGCTACCTTCTATGTGTGCAGCAAGAGATGCTTTGGGATTTATGCAGCTCCTCCTTGAATAGCTGTAGCAAGATTAAATTTAAACAGTTCCCTTTTTCTCTTGCCCATAGTTGGTCACTTTGTCTTTCCGCTTCCTTCTCATCTTCATTAAGTCATGAGCAGATGATGTGCTGAATGACACCCCTGACACCTGTTACTGTACAGGAGAAACTCCTTGCATTCCAGAGGAATTGCCAGAGGCCTGACTGTAGTGGCTGTTGATCCCAGGATCAGAGTATATTATGGAGGAATCTTATAAAAAATCTAAGAATTCTAGAAAATAATTCCAGTGCATCCCTACATATTCTAGCTAGATCTCTAATACCCTGGCTGGGGATAGCAAGCAAGTCCGATGAAAGACTACTGTTGGCACATTTTCTGTGTGCCAGAGCTTTAAAGTACTTAAAAATGCAACGCATGTATCTAGCAAATCTCAAAAGTGCCCCTACAAAAGAACAATTCTAGACTCCTTTTTTAATTTTCTGGGTCTGTCTGTATAAAGCAGCCACAACAATATTGCTGCCAGAGAGGTATGTTTTCACTACATCTATTGACATACTTTCACGTGCAATTTTAGCAGAGACAAAGTACAGCTGGGCTTTAGCTTGCTATTGAAGGTGAAACGCAATCTGCCGTAGCCTAATTCAACTGAAATGAAAACAAGACTATTTTATTGTTAAAAATCTCTTTGGAGAGACCTCTGCAATTTTGTTTTGTGTAACAAATAATTAAACAAAAAGCATAGTTTTGCTTTAGGGTGTTATGACGACAAGGGATTAACGTATTTGTAAATATCTCCATGAAAAACAGTCAGGTTACAGGACTGTATTTCACTACAAAGCAAGGCCAGAACAGTTAGAGGTTCATGAACCAAACACCCAGCTGTTCACAGAGGGGAAAACCAACTTCTTCTGAACCTGTTCCAGGATGAAGTGTGTGTGACACTGCCCAGCTCTTGGATCAGAGAGGAAGGGTCCAAGTCAATGCTATCTGTGGAAATGTAAGACCAGGCCTGGGGCCGTGAGCCCTACTGAAGGCATGGTATTAAGCTGAGGCTCAGCTAGATGTGAGCGCAATGAAACAGTCTTCCAGACTGAAATTACCTTGAAGCCTGGACAAACCAGCCTGCAGAACACCTTGTAAATATACCTTCAGAAAGAGCTCTTCCTCGAGTATCAAGTAGTGGGAGAGGTTACAACTTATGTTATAGACCACCAGATCAGGAGGAAGAGGCAGACTGATTGCTCTTCAAGCAACTGGGGATAGCCTCAAGATCGACTGCCCTAGTTCTTGCAGGAGACTTTAATCTGCCTGATATTTGCTGGGAACTTAACACAGAAGAGAGGAGGCAGTCCAGAGGGTTTCTAGAGATGGTTGATGATTGTTTCTTGACCCAGCAGGTGAGTGAGCCTACCAGGGGAGAGGCTGTGCTCGACCTACTGTTTACAAATAGGGAAGGGCTATTGTGGTCGGAGGAAATCTGGGTTGCAGTGACCGTGAGATCATAGAGTTTTCAATTGACAGTGTGACGAGAAAGGGAACGAACCAAACCTCCATGCTGGACTTCTGGAGGGCAGATTTTGGACTATTTAAGGATTTAATTAGGAGGGTACCATGGGAAACAGCCCTTAGTGACAAGGGGATCCAGGAAGGCTGGACATACTTTAAGAATGAGCTCATGAAGGCACAGGGGCAGGTGGTCCTGATGTGCTGAAAGATGAATCAGAGGGGTTGAAGACCGGCCTGGATGAGCAAAGAGCTCCTGAAAAAACTAGGGGAAAAAAGGAGGATGTACAGCCTTTGGAAAAATGGCAGGCAAGTCAGGGTGTGTTTAAGGAAGTTGTCAAGTCATGCAGGAGAAAAATTAGAGAGGCAAAAGCCCAGATAGAACTCAAGCTAGATGTTTCTGTAAAGGACAACAAGGGATGTTGCTATAAATACATCAACAGCTAAAAGAGAGGCTGCAACAACCTTCACTCCTTATTGGATGCAGAGGGGAATATAGTAACTAGAGATGAGGAGAAGGCAGAAATACTTAATACCTTCATTGCCTCTGTTTTTAACAGTAAGACAGACTGCCTGCAGGACAACTGGACT
>WEKX01023409.1:50386-78986 GCA_013390025.1 Pitta sordida
CTGAGTGCCGGGTTCTTCACTTTGGACATAACAACCCCATGCATTGCTATTGACTGTGGGACGAGGAGCTTGATAGTGGTGAAATGAAGAGGGATATAGGAGTAATGATTGACAGAAAACTTAATATGAGTCAGCAGTGTGCCCAGGTGGCTAAGAGGGCCAATGGTATCCTGGCCTGTATCAGGAGCAGTGTGACCAGTAGGACTAGGGAAGTTATTCTTCCCCTATACTCGGCACTGGTCAGACCTCATCTTGAGTACTGTGTCCAGTTTTGGGCTCCCCAATTTAAGAAGGATGTTGAACTGCTTGAGAGGGTCCAGAGAAGGGCGACAAGGATGGTGAAAGGACTGGAGGACAGGCCCTATGGGGAGCGACTGCAGGAACTGGGACTGTTCAGCCTGGAGAAGAGGAGGCTCAGGGGTGACCTGATTGCTGTTTACAACGACCTGAGGGGAGGTTGCAGTTGAGTAGGTGTGAACTTCTTCTCTAAGGCTGCCAGCACCAGAACAAGAGGATATGACCTTAGGCTATGCCAGGGGAGATTTAGACTGGATGTTAGGAAGAGGTTTTTCACAGAGAGAGTGATCCCTCAGTGGAATATTCTGTGATTCTGTGAAAGCAAAATTTGATTACAGATTTTTCAAGTCGTTTACAACTCAATAGGCAAACAATAGACTTTTTTTCTTGTGACCTTCTGCTTACTGCTGTTAGCTGTGAAAAGTTCAAGTGAAAAGATGGAGACTTGCGCTAAAAGGAATTTTAAATAATAATAAAATATCATTTCTCCAGCAAAAGTTTTAAATATTGGAGGAGTCAATCTTTTTAGTTAAAAAATAACCTAGGCATCAGGCAGATGAGGCAGACATGGCTGTCTGTTCTGCACGGACACAATGGTGTTCTGACCCCATTAGCCGTTAGTGGGCTGTAGAGTGCATACATCAGGCTTTACACCCAGCTGCAGGATATCCAACACAACCTCAATCAGAGGTTGCCCCAGACTCCTTCTTCAGAACAGGTAACTGGACTTGTTCAGATTTTTAATAACCTTCCTTGTGGCTGTGCATCCTTTTGTGCCTGGGAAGCACCATAGCCACATTAAAGCATCAGGGCTCATTCAGGGAATCTTCTTGCTAGACAACCCCACTACAAAGGAGAGGATTGAAACAGACCTTTTTAATTCGACAAGAATGAACATGGTCCACTTCTTTGAAAATGGAAATGACTGTGGCTGTCAGGGGGTCAGGCATCCCTGAAGCTTAAACAATCCAGATTTTCCCTTTCAAATTTTGTGGGTTGGTTCTACTTACTTATGAGACTGAATTGCTAATAAAATTAATTAGAAGTATCATGAGTTGTTCATCCCAAGAGTATTTCTACTTGAAGAAATCATTAATTATTCTGACTAGGATTGTCTCTCTTTTCTATTTTTAGGCTGGCCATGGGCAACACTGACTGTTCTTGGGTTCCTGTACTGCTATTCTCATGTTGGAATTGAATGGGAGCAAAAATATGCTGCGACTTAGGAATGATGCAAACAATTATTTTTAAGGCAGGTTAATGGTTTTTCTACACTGGATATCCTATCTACAAAAGGGCGTGCCAGAACAAGTCTTCTGTGGATGCGTTAAAAAAAAAAGCTCAATTTAATTGATTTTAGATTGCAAATGCAGAAATTGAACCAGAAACACTGATAGGCTACGGCCAGGGGTGGGGAGAAAGTGTGAAATTATGTTATTTTTGTAAAATAGCATCTCTGTGATTCTATGTATATTGGAAGCATGCATCTCAGAAAGGCTATCTTATATATGTTGAAGATTTTTTTAATGTTTTGCTGCTTATTTTGAGATATTGGAGAAAAAAATATTCCTGCCTTGGAGAATTTCAAAAGCCCAATCTCTCACAGCTGCTGTCTAGGGGCAGGAGGGCTGTGCCCTCCACTTACACTACTCCATGAAGGGCATGATGCTCATCAGTTCTTCGTGATTGCTTTCTGAAGTTAGAACATTTTTGTATCCTCATTGACTGCAGTTCTGCCTTAAGCTACTTTTCTGCCTACTGTAGCAAAGCATGCTTTTTCTTTTTAATGTCTTCATTTAAAATTTTACCTTTAAAATAACACTCTTTTTTTGTAATTTTAGGAATGGTTTTTATTTGTTCCTTTAAAAAGAGGGAATAGAGAGGTATGTCTTTTATTAAGGAACAGCTTTCCTTTTTAATCAAGGATGCTCTTAAAGCTTTAAGTGCCCACTGCTTTATGTTGGAGCTAAAGCATAAAATGTTACCTTTATTATGGGGCAAATCCCTCCTTCAAAGGAACTATTCAGTCTTCCTCTTGTATTGTTACTGTTCTGTTAAAAAAGGATATAACCCAGGTTTGGGTGAATGAAAACTCTGTTCAGTTTATTTCATTTAGGTCGCACCTAGAGTACTGTGTCCAGTTCTGGGCCCCTCAATTTAAGAAAGATGTTGAGATACTCAAACGTGTCCAGAGAAAGGCAGCAAGGCTGGTGAGGGGTCTAGAACACAAGCCCTGTGAAGAGCAGCTGATGGGTCTGGGGTTGTTCAGCCTAGAGCGGAGGAGACTCAGGGGAAACCTTACCACTCTCTAGAACTACCTGAAAGCAGGTTGTAACCAGGTGGAGAGTGGTCTCTTCCCCCAGGCAACCATTGACAGAACAAGAGGACACAGACTCAGTCTGCACTAGGGGATGTTTAGGCTGAGCACTAAGAAAAAATTCTTCACAGAAAGACTGATTGGCCATTGAAATGGGCCACCCAGGGAGGTGGTTGAGTCACTGTCCCTGAAAGTGTTTAAAAGGAGACTGGATGGCATGGCACTTAGTGCCATGGTTTAATTGATGAGATGGTGTTAGGTAATAGGTTGGTTGATGATCTCAAAGGTCTTTTCCAACCTAGTTAATTCTGTGATTCTCTGGTGTCAGAGAAATCAGATATTGAAAACACCCTAGGAGTAACTTTTAAAGACGTTTAGAAAAAATAAGAATGATCCAATACAGCAACACCAAATTAGCTGGAGCGTCAGACCACTTACAGCAGCTTCTTTGCCAAAAGACTAGGTTGCCCAGAGCTGGGAAGGTCCTGCATGCCTGCAGGTGTCTGCGTTGCAGGAGTGCTTTAACATGTGCTATTTTCAGAGGGAAGGGGAGACCCTTCTGTGTGGCACTAGGGGTGTCTCCTATGATGTTCTGTTTTCAAGTGATATTGAAGAGCAGCCATAAGCCCGTTAGTCTTTCTGAAATTAGACATTCCCCCTAGATTTGGTAAAAGGCCACCAGATCCGGAGAGGACTACTTCCAAAAGCAGTTTCCTCCATCCAAAGCAGAAGGACTTGTGTCAAAACTTTTTCAATACCCCTGGCAGACATTTCAGCCTGTTGGGAGGCAGAGTTAGCATCCTATTGTCCATCACTCCTGCAGCTTCAGCCAAGCTTATCCCTTCAACAAGAAATCCAGTTCCTGAGACAGGCTTCAGCTTATTGTCTGCATTTCTCATGTGTCTGCTGCTCAGAACTATGGCAGCCTTCTTTTTACCCTCCATTTATTCCTGAAGTAAGGGCATAGGCTTCAGCTCTCTATCTATCCCGAGACAAGTGCATCTCTTGCTGTTTCAAAGTAAAAGCCCCAGCCTTTATGTTAAGATTCCCCCCTCATCCCCCGCCATGAGAATGCCATGATTTCCCCTGGAAGCCCTTTTTGGAGACACCATGTCTCTGCCTGGCCAGAGACATGGCTCCAGATTGACTTACGATAATTGTAGAGATTCTATCAGCCACAAAGTAGATGACTCTAAGTCTCTGAATTTAGCAAAAGGGTCTGAGTTTGGCCTCCATTTTTGGATAACACTGAGCTAAGGGCAAAAACTTTCTCAAAATTTACTCTAACTTTGTAATTAAGTGGAATTAGCATTAGAGCAAAGAGTCATGAGTCTGTTCTTCAGCCTTATCGATTACTGTTATTACATGAAATGAGGAGCTACTGAATGATTGGATTCCAATTTGTATGCATGTGAAACTTCCAGCTTTAATATGGAAATGACCTTGAAGGTCATGTAGAGTATCCTTATTTCTGAACTAAAATGGTTTTCTGGGTTTTTTTTCAGTGCTTTATATATCTTTTTATAATTTTGTATCCTTTTCTGTTTCTATAAATAAAGCTGAAATGGACTGTTGGCTTGAGAACTGTCTTGGAAAGCTGGGGTTTGGTGTAAGAAAAATAAGTGCTCCACTGTTGTGGAGAAACAGGACTATGCACTGGAAGCCTGCAGGATGGGTGCAATGCAGGCTGGTCACTTTTATCCCTGTTGTGAACTGGATGGAACATGCATTCCCTAATGGTATGAGAGAAAAAAGTGAATACAGCTTTTGTAGATGGGCTGAGACTTCAGCATATGAAGCTTCTGAGAAGAATAGCATGCAAGTAAAATGGTGCTTCCTACTCACAAATTTCCTTCTCAGTCCTGCTTATCCAGCACCTTTCAGCATGCTCGGTCAGACACACAGCTCTGTGCCTGAAGCACTTCAAATATGCAAAGTGAGTTACGCCTTCAGCTTGGAAACGCGTTCCTCAGCATGACCTGAGAATTGACCTTTCATTCCAAACACTGAGGAAAAGCTAGTTAAGGGATGTATGAATCAATTGACAAAGACAGAAACTGCCATGGTAAGACATTGATCATTTTGAACCAAAGGGGAGGACTTCTAGTCGGGCTGGGCCAGCATACAATGACTACTGCTGGTAAGAGACCCTAAAATCACAGAAGTGCAGTGGCCAAGAAAAAAAGCCCAGGGCAGCGGCTCTGAAAATGAGCTGAGCGATGGCTATTGACAAAAACAGTTCAGAAGCGATTTTGAAAAGCTGCCTGAGAGACTAGCAAGCATAGCCTAACCTAATAGCGTATGGCTTTAATGGCTACCACAGAGCTCTAGTAATCAAGTCCTGCACACGCACGCTTCCCCTAGCGCCTCCTTGGCTAATAGAGCTCTCGTTATTATTGGGGATGGTACGATTACACTAAGTGGCTCTTTCTTTAATTCTGCATTGATTAGAGGGTGAGCAAGGCTTTGCTCACATATCTCTTTCACATCTGAGAGCTAAAAGCAGCTTAGCTGGAATAACCAGCTTACCACAGGTCAGAAGAAAAACAGCTTAACTGTGAAAACCTGCAGCAATTTTGTTATTAGTCACAGAAGTAATGCAGTGCCTGTCTTTTCTCTTGCGCATCCACTCAATTTCTTTCGTCACCACTAACCCTTAAGCTGGTTCCAGCTCCCACTTGCTTAGGAGGGGCTTCTTTTCCTCTAGCTTGCCCGCAGGATTGTCCTCAAGGAGCTGTGAAGAGTAAGGAGATTGCTATGCATGGTCTGTCACAGCTTCTCACCGTGCTTTATAGTTCTCTCTCCCTCCCCCCGGGTAGCGCAGCCCATTATTGCTCTGCAAAATAACACTCCCGGCACACAGGCACTTGTTAGTCAAGGCATATATTTGAATCCAGAGGGGCAGCTGAAATACTGCTCTATGCAAAGCCTGTGAGGAATGGCTGTGCCCGTAACACCTTTGAGGAATGTGGGGAAATCTGCATTACAATAGATCGTTTCTTGTATTATGAGACCTCTGAGAGCTCCCCTCCCTGTTGGGCATCTCTGCTGACCCCACGGATGCACAGGAGTGTTCTGTGCACGTGCACTGAATTCCAGTGGTTCCAGCACTTGCTGCTTATCAAGCGGTTTCCTCCATTAGCTGCATGTAAAAGAAGAAAAGATGAAGACAATTCTTATTTTTTCATTTTCTTCTTCATGCAAATACAATCACATTCAACACAGGTCCTGCCACAGCATCCAAGAATGAGATGAGTCCCAGCTGCCCATACACCAGTCACCTACACCTGAGCTTACTGCAGATGGACCACCTTGGCTCAGTCATCCCCAGCCTGGGGAACAAGCACTGGCAGCTCCAAGCTTGAATGGAGTTTGAGGATGCCACGAATCCCCAGGAGAAGAGGAAAAGAAAGTGTCTGATCTGACCCATATATTTCAGACGCTGCACAAGAAATGGAGCTGAAGAGTGTCAAAGGTTGACTATGAGGCAGCTTCGGCACCACTCCATTCAGGGCAGTTCCCACGAGCTTTTGCAACATTGAGTCCTCAAGCCAGTGTTAGCATCACTGGCCCTGGGAACTACTCTCTACACCTAGTGAATGTAATGGCAGGATTAAAACTATGTGGCAGCAGAGCCCTAAAAATCTCCTCATTCCTTATGCTGGGAATCACAAAGGTCTGGATGAGAGCAAGCTAAGCTAACATCAGGATTTAACAGGAAGATTTTGACCACGAACTAGGCTGCACCACCTTTCATCATATCCAGGGCAGCTCAGTCTAAGTGTAAATAGCTTTAGGTACCAGTGCCTTTCAACAAATGAAATAAGCTACCTGTGGCCCACACCTTCCCCAGCGATGGTCTGCCTACACATAACAGAAATGCATTACTCTCCACAGGGATTTAAGGAAAACTTTATACATGGTTGGGTAGCTGAAGTGAATCATTACAGACAGGTGCATCAACCAAACACTGAAAAAAATAAAGTTTATTGAAGAAATAATGCAGAAATATAACTTCAGTTATGACTTGTGACATTTAAATTGTATTGGCATTCCCTCTAGAGCTGATCTTTCTTGACAAAAATAATTAATTTTTATGGACCACAGCATTTCCATCCCTGCACTAGTGCATTTGAGTTTTTCCAAAATTAAGTGGCAAAAATAGAAGAACTGGAAATGATGCTGGCAGACCAGAAACAGCTACAGTGTTCTCAATAAATTAATTAAAAAGCAAGTTTTAGGGAAAAAACGAAGATCCAGTTGTTTGTTTTTTCAGACTGCTGCTGGAAGGGTTAAGGTAGCTTTAGCAGCTCAGGTACATTGGAGTATTACCTTACAGTAAGCCACATGGCAGAGATAAAAATAAGCATTTATGAGACAGTTCTTTAAGTGATGTTACTGATAATTTATAAGTATGGGTTTCTTTACTATCGTGGTAATAGTTTTGTGCTGAGGTGCTAATTCATGCTGAAATTACAGGCTAATAATTTTCATTTGGTTATATCGCTGCTCCAGGACACTTCATTGACCTCTCAGCTGCCTTCCCCCAGCTCTTGGCATCCTCCCTCAAGGCCACCCCTTGGTCAGGCTCAGTTCTTATGACAGTGCTGCAAACACAGTCACACATAGCATGGTCTGGGTCCTGCCTTAGACCAGCCCAGGACCAGGCTGCCTAGTGAGCAACCCAGCACTTGCCCAGCCCAATTGCTTCCTGCCAGGGCCTCCAGGCAGGTTGGGAGCCCTCAGCATTCCAGACAGCAGTACCAGAAGGTCACCAGGCATCTGTGACCAAGTGAGTCCTGGGTCCTGAGCTCAAGGCTTTCAACTGTGACATCTCTTGACCCGTACTTCACACACCACTGCTGGTGCCATCTGTCCAGGTTTTAGCACCCTTCGCTCAGGTTATTTATTCTCGGAGTTCCTCAATCTGATTAAATCCTGCCAAACATCGCCTGGAAAAAACATAACATCTACAAAGGGTCTTCAGTCTCTGAAGACATCCTGCCTGCCTTGCATGGTTATGCCAACAACCACTGACAGCATGAACAACTGCAAGATGGGTATGAGCCCTGACACAGGTATAAAGCTTTAAAAAGCATGGCAGTCATTCAGAATACAATAGCACTTGGAGGCTCTGAAGTATCTAGTACCTAATGGTTGTTGAGGAAACTTCCATTTTAAGAAAAATGACATTTTGATAATAAGGTTTCCAAGCTAAATCTTTAAAGCTTTAAGGTTGCTGACAGTAACACAAGGCCACTCTGTGACAGTGGCAGAGGCAACCAAGGCAGGGTAAAGTATCTCACAGCTCCTTCTGGTAGGCAGATGGTGACTCAGAAGGCTATAGCCCAGCTGAAGGAGCCTCCTGGGCAGTCAGTCCCATTTGCTCTTGTGCCAGTGTTGTGGTTTCCTTTTCTGCACCCTCCCTAATGTCCCTTTGGTGGGTTTGTGGGTTGCATTCACTCTCTTGCCCTTTTTTCTGAGGCTTTCCTTGGATGCTTACTTGAGACATAGATATTCCTCCATAAATGATTTTCCTTGCCAAAGAAAATGCAGCAGATTCAAACCACCAAGACAAATACTCAGCATTGTACTTTGGCTGCATCACACGCTGCTTCCATTTGCTGCCACAACCTCAAGAGTCTTTTTCCCTGGTCTACACTGGGGTCAGAGCAACCAGCCTGCAGCCTCTGAGTGTGCCTGGCTACAGCTGCTCTATTTGCTGCTCACAAACAAGAGGTGCCCACCCCCATTTTATAGAGCTATTTTCAATTTGTTTTGGCAGAATTGTAATTTCATGCAGTAGTTCACACATAGTTTCTGCGCACTTTCCTAAAGGATGCTTTTTTACATTCAGCTTTCAGCTGAACTGCTTTAGGTTATATTTCTCCACTTCCACTAGCCAGGTTCAACATGGCTGCATGTGCAGTAATATTCTAAAGGAAAAAAAAAATAAACACCTTTATTTTGACTTGGGGCTACATATGGATTATCTTAGGTTTCTTTCCACTCTTCATGTCACAGCTGAGAACGTTCAATAAATTTTCCTGTTACCTTTAGTTCTTCTAAAATACCTTCTGCTTAACCACAGAACTCACCAAAAAAGATTGCTGGAGTGGTTTGAAAGCAATCTCTTTCTCCTCACTGTAAGCACTGCTTGCAGGGAGCCATTTCTTGTTGAGTTGTTTTGGTCCTATTGCCGAGCATACAGTAGCTGCTGGGCTTAACAGTGCACTCAGTGTGCTACTGCTGGTTAGCATTTCCCCCAGTGGTAGCCCCTGAAGAGGCCATAACTGGAAGTATTATGATAATTGAAGAAGACATAATCTTCCTTTTATAGAAATTCCAATGTAATAGAAAGTCCAGTTTCTTTCTGCCCAAGTTGTTTAAGTTAACTGGGAGATTGGAAATGTGAAAGGAAGTACCTGTACAAAAGCACATCCTCCTCAGATGTGCACACAGGAAACTGCTGTGACATTTGTGGGGTCTCTGTGTCCCCCCCAAGTAGGGATTTACAGGAAAACATGTACCTTCACCTCATTTCTCATCCACCTGAACAGAAACGTCTTCAAGGAAATCTGTACAAGTGAACAAAGCTCAAATAACCCAAGCACCTCCTCAAGGTTTCTCAGACACTCCTGCCTCTATCAGCACTAGGTGGGACTTCAAGGTAGAAAGCTTGGGAGCTGGTCATGATGGATGAAGCTGCCAAAGTTAAACTTGTTTTAAACCTACATGTGTGCCATGGGGCAACTTGAATTTGAACTTGGCTGTGCTATATAAGGACTTGAACTTAATTAGGAAAAGAAAAGGAAAGAAAAGTAAAAAGACAAGGCTTGAGCACATGTATTTTGCAGATACGGCTGTGCACAAGCATCTTCGTGTCTCCTTCTGACAGATGTCAGGAGTTCAGTTACTCTAATGCGTTCTTTGGATCTCTCACAGGTTTTTGCTCATCCTGTCTTTCAAGAACAGGACAGGTTATTCTCACCAGCTTCCACATGCCAACACTGAAGTTGTGGTGAATTAATATGAAAGGAGCAGAACTTCAAGCCTATAGGTGCAAAATACTTGTATTGGCCGATACTCTTTATATGCTCTATACCTCTCACACCACCAGCAGCAATAAATACCATAGCAACACTGCGTCTGTCCCAGCATTTTCTGATTGGATACATAGCCGTACTAACCACCCTACCTCTGTGGAGCACAAGGCAAGCACAGACAGCATCTCATCAGCCAAGGCCTTCTCAGCCTCGGTGCCTGCTGTGGGTGGGCAGGTTGGAGAGCAGCGACTCTCTCACAGTGAGGGGGCACGTGGCCATCGGCATCATTGCTCCCCCTGAATTTCTGTGGGCTCTCCTGAGCGTCATTTGGCACCAGGCAGACACACTGCTGGCACGCACTGAACAGAAAGAGTTTTGATGTTCCTTCGTGCTGGGGGAGGAAATAAAGCACATTGCTATTGCACACATTAGAGGGGGGAGATTTGCTGCAGTTCAGTCCCAGTGGTTCTCACAGCACAGAAGAACTGGTTTATGCTGCATTGCTAAAAAGCACCAGAGCTCCAGCCTTAACTGAGATAGTAAAATGCACCACAGGGCAATTAAAGAACCTCCATTACCAAATGCAGAATTTAAAACTGAGTAGGTA
The DNA here is from genome assembly GCA_013390025.1 of Pitta sordida. Classification (NCBI taxonomy): domain Eukaryota; kingdom Metazoa; phylum Chordata; class Aves; order Passeriformes; family Pittidae; genus Pitta; species Pitta sordida. The sequence goes on from WEKX01023409.1 coordinate 60,654, forward strand.
ACACTCGCCTTCCCCACAAGCTGACACACTGCAGACTGGGCTGGGAGTCCTTGCTGCTGCCCTGGGGCTGCAAACCCAGCCAGGATTTCCTGGCCCCATATGCCTGGCAGTGGTCTGGTCCCCAGGAGCTGCCACACGGGTGGCAGCATAAAGGCGTGGAAGGATCCATAGGGTCCAGGTCCTCTTCCAGATGGTACCACCAGCAAGGGGCTCCTTTACAGCCCTGCACAGGCTCCAACCCCAAGCTCTCCTTCAGCTACACACCTTCAGGCATCTTCTGTGTGCTACACTTTGCACGCTAACTCATAACCAAACAGAAGCAGCAATACTTTCAGCTATCCCTGAGAAAAGTCAGAAGCCACAGCACGCACCCTGTGCTCTCGGAGCCATTTGTCCCTGCTCTGAACGTGTTCCAGGTGCAGTGAATGAGGAGTGGGAGCTGGTGCAGGTGTGCTGGGGCTGCTCACAGCTACTGGGCCTGCTGCTGCCAGGCCAGCATGTAAAACATGAGCCTTTGCAATCTGGTACACAAATCTCAGCAAAAAATGCTGTAGTTCAAACCTTTGGTTTGAAATGTGGAGGGGTTTGGCTGCTGAGCCAGGGGGAAACATTGTGTGGACAGTGCTACTCTTCTCTGCACTCATTTAAGCTTGAAGCACAGCCAGGCAGGCTGCTAAGAATGCAAGAAACACCTGAGCAAAGAAAACAATGGAGAGTTCAGAAAATAAGCACAACAGACTCTAGAGAACTGAAGAAAAACCCCAACCGAAGAACACGCCTCACTATGGTAATTTTCCCTTTTCTACTAAGTATAGGGACACTGTATAACATTAGGCTGGATTTTTATACTGGCCAGGGAAACGACGCTAGTGACGAGAGATCCTGCCACACTACTTATGACAGTGAAATGGAGTTAAAAATAGCTCACTGTGCTCCTTGGCTGCTCTCTGTACAGTTCCTCCTCAGCTCTGCAGTCTGAAAGATTGTGTTTTATTGCTGTTCTTTGGAAGATGAGATTCACAATCCCATGTAGTGTCGTAACAAAAGTGACAGCTACATTCACCAGACCCAAGTGAGAAGGTGGAAAATGAACCACAGAAATGTGTGCAAGGTTTACAGGGTCCGGGCTGACATCCTGAAGCTTTGTATGAACTTCCAGAGTGGTTTCTGGCCTGCCAGAATGGCTGCTCACTGCAGTCCTGTCACATACATCTGTTCTTACCTTAAAGGATCTCCCATTCCCAGCACCTTTGCTGAAGTAGCCATCAAAATAATATTCATTGCTGCCTGTTGCAGTAGTGTCACTGCCAGGTGACACTGCTAGGGGCTTCACTCCTGTGGGGTTTGTCTTTGTGTAAGTCCATGGTAACATCACTTTCTTCTGCAGCGGATGACAGGACAGCAGAAGCTTCTTTGATCTCTAGCACTCGGTTGCCGTAAGTTTTGCAATAGTTCTCAGATACTGCAGCCCAACTGCAGACATGTACCCTCAGGATAAGGAACCATCATTTCAAACAGATCACAGCCAGTCCTCTGGTGATAGAATCACAGAATATTCTGAGTTGGAAGGGACCCACAAGGATCATCGAGTCCAACTTTTAAGTGGCACCACTGCCTCCTCGGTGGGAATCAAACCCTTGATCTCCCACGTGAGAGGTGGGGACACTCACCACTGTACTAAAGTGGATTTTCTCTCATTTGTGCTCAGCAGATACCTGGCCCAGGCTAGGGTCCACACTGCAGGACAATATTCACTTTATGGAACACCTGAGTTCAGCGTAAATCTGGAAGTGTAAATCTCAGTTGCACTGATACACAGCAGACAAAAACCTGAGGAAACAGCCTGAATTGTTTGCAAATGAAACAGTAACATGAGACTGCTCCACTGAGAGCACTTGAGATACTAACCAAGAGGGACAAAACTGCTAGCCAGAAGTTCTAGAGGGGATTTTAAAACCACCTTATTGATCTTATAAGCACATATTCAACACATAGAAAAGCACGCCAAAACAACTGTACTGTATAAAATAGTTTATTACTAGAATAAATAAAATTAAACTTTTTTTTTTACAAATATTATTTGTGCTTGTTTAAAAATGTTGACTAGGGATATCATTAATGTAGGTGGTGGCATTTGTAACTGAAACATTCCCAGACAGTGTGTATATGTATAAACATACACTGTCTATCTACTGGCAGCTGCTTTGCTGACCACAAAAATAGTATCTACTCATTCTCTTTTTCTAGTCATGCTTCATTGAACAAAGTGACAAATGCGAAGAAAAAGAACCAAGAGTATTTGGTGGATTTCTGAAAGGATAAAAACAAGTGAAGTACATTGAAAAGCGCCAAAGCAACTGCATTAACTGCATATCAATCAAGTGTCCATGCAGTGGTGGCTAAATATTGCAACGTAGACAGGTCTCCAACAGATGTACAATTATTGATTGTATGTAGGTACGATAATATAACACATTCATTAGAAAACTTGGTATTTCTTTATATGCAGTTCATCCTGATACAAGATTATTGGACTTCTTTCATCTACAGCTAAGATGATTCTTTTTTCTATGTTAGTGGTCACAGATTTAGTGGGAAGGAGAAAAAAACCCCATGAGCCTTTCAGAACAGTTAGTGAAAACTCCAAACTGTTTTGTTAACATTAGGCATTTAGATCCAGTTACAGAAATGTTCTGGCATTACACATCAAATATGTTTACACGACACTCAACAATCAGCTTGGAACAAATTACAGTTGCAGGTAAATTCACATTAGCTTTGTTGAACTGTAAAAAAAGTCTGAAACAAATGCTTTTGCAGTATGAGGGGTTGGCTCCCTGATATACAAAACAGTTTAGACAATAGCTATTTCTCTTGGTTTTATGAGGGGAGAGGGCTATTGGAGTAATTCATTATCCTAATAAGAAGGCAATAAGTGGAGAAAGAAATGTGATTACCAGCTAGTGATTTCCATTAGAGTCAGAAAGCTAATCAAAGTGCTTCATCTTTAGGCAACACTGTAAATCCTACAGAACATTAAGAAGGGAGGAGAATGGAATCACAGTTTGAATTATATCACTTATGAAAGGGTCTTAAGGCTAAATGCTGGATATATCTTATTGCAAAAAAAGCTTTATTTTTATTTAATTAAATCAATGCTTGCCACAACAATGTGATCAAAACTGTGTTAGATTGGAGGATACAGTATCTTACTGTGCCTCACCTCAAATTTCTGGAACTTGCCCTGCATGGGACTCTCTCTAAAAGGTTTGTCTTAATGAATTGTAAGTGCAGCTAAAACACAGACTTTGTTACTGTCAATACACCCACAGGGACTATGTGGAAATTAATTCAGTAGAAGATGCTTTTTCCCACCTAACACCAGGACAAGAAAGTAGAGGTGTAGCAACCATGTGTTATGTTGCCCATGAGAAGAGGAATAGGCTCAGCACCTTTGAGACAACCCCAGGTATCAGGAAAATAAATTATTTATTTCACCATCTCTCTTGCAAGTCAAGCCATGAGAAACACTACCAGAGCAGCTTGGCTTCAGAGATACTGTCAGCAACAAACACTGACTGGCTTATGAGCTCTATCCCCACTGACTAGGATACAGCATTTTTACAATTTCACATGTATTTCTCTTCCTGACTATCATGACCCTTCCCAGATCTTCTCTGTCACACTATTTACCAGACTCATAGTATGAAGTTGAGGCCAACTAGAAAAATCAAAAATCATGGCCTTAAAAGTTCAACAGTTAACAAACAAGACACCAACTAGGACATTCGGTGGATGTCTACTGGGAAGATTTAAGCTCCCTTTTTGAACTGGAATCATTAAATGAGGAACGTGCTTTTACTTAACAGAAACGCAGTCCATAGACTTATCTACACATAGATATTATATATATGTGTGTATGTACACGCATCTGCACAAGCGTAATCATACACATCGTTTATATAGTAAAGACAAATTATGTACTAAATTTTTTCACAGATTGCTGAAGAGTGATTGAAAATAGTCACAGTACATATCTTGTTCAGTTCATTAAAGGGAAGTACTGTAGAAAGAGAACGTCACCTTCGAAGCTGTTAAACAGGGTGTTCACTGCGATTCAGGGCAGCACTGTGAAAGAGATTTAAAGCAAGAATGGTGTTTTCAAAAGTATACATGTAATACCAGACAAAAGTAAATGTATCTGAACACAACAGGGCTGAGGGCTGGGTTTTGCTTTTTTAATCCTTTTTTATGTGCTGCATATTGGTATTCTTTCTAACTGTTTAGGCATAAACTTTAAAAAAGTCCCCATTTTACCAAATTATAACCCGAGCTCTTTCTCTCAACCACTTTCTTTTTCATTTAATTACAGCATATAAATGGAACACACCATCTCTTTTAGAATGATGCAGGTTATTTAGCAGGTTGCTAAATGGCAGAAGCACTATGCCAGAACACAGTTGAAAGTGAGGAGGTTTGTGTTGGCTTTTTNGCTTGTGAAGGGGCAGAGTCTTATGTTCAGAGATCCTTCATTTCTAAGCTGGAAAATAATTAAAATAATTTAAGTGAAAAGGCTTAACCAACTTGTAGAGAGGAACAAGGGAAAAAGGAAAGGCTGACAAATGAAATGAAAGAACAAGTGACAATTATGGTGGGTACACATGCTGTCCAGCCATAGGCATCTGAGTGTAAGGCTCAGTGGAGAAAGAGAGATTTGTAACACATGTGCTTTCAGCCACCCTTTAGAGGAAAAGTGCTGCACCACAGCACAGGTCCGGATTAGTCCAAGGCTCAAAAGAGTGACTGCTCCCAAAGTGGACACAGATTTGTTCATTTTTTTAACCACTCAATAGCCCAAGGAATCCAAAGGCCAAAGCTCATCCTAGATTGTTGTTTGTTTGTTTTTTTCAAATTCTCTTACAACAAATACAGGTTATTGAGGGATGACACACTCCCCTACAATTAGTTTAATACCTGACCGTTCATAAAAATGGGCCTAATCTCAGTTACAGCTGTACAAATCTGAGTGACACTGACCACTGGTCAGGGCTGACCTGGAACACACACCCTCAAGCTGTCATTGTAAGGAGCAGAGTTTCTCTGCAGTTTCATGACCATAACAAAACTGAATTTGGCCATAATCTTCAAGACACTAAATTTTCAGCAGAATTCAGGAGTGTGCTACAATCTTTGAAGGCTTTACAAATGGATAATAAATACCTTTATAGGCCGCTGTAAGAGCATGAAAAAAGCCTTGGAAAAGGACTCAGTGCTGTGCCCAGTCACTGTCACTTGGGGTGTGCAGGAGTTCAGTATCATACCGAGCATCAGGTACACAAGGAGCACCCCAGGAAATGGGGACTTGTCTGCCTTTGCTCACAGGTGTGGATTATTAATAGTATAATTACAGGGCTTTTAGGGCTGGTCCCACTGGGATTCCAGGCCGGACAGTCAGCAACACCGGAATAACCTTTAGCATATCCCTGAGGGCACACAAAAATATCACTGAGAAACATCAATTCAGTATCAGCAACAAAGGGCCAGGTAACCTGCAATTGCACATTTAATTCTATGTCTGCATTGCAATTCTGGAAATACTAGGCACATACTTGGGAGGTTATAAACATTTCCTCCCCTGTCCATTTGGGATAGGCTAATGTCCATGTTTATCCAACTGCAAATAAATGGGTGACGCTTTCAGAAAGGACTCGCTAAGACTTTCAACTTTTCAAAACTTTTATGAGGAAAACCAAGTGTTGAGAACATCATGCTGGTGAGGCATTTGCCTGGATCAGGAAACCACCTCCAAGGCAGTCTCTAAAACCTTCCCAGAACTTTTGGAAATCAATTACAAATCCTTGTATATCAGTACACCTGGGGTTTACTTAGGTGGAATTTACTAACTAAGGAGACTAGAAAATAAAAGTCATTCAACAATTTCTATCTGAAACCATGGATGTATGGGTTTCTTGTTGCAGCCGTGCCATAGCACTTGCAGGTAACTGCTGCCACTTACAGTGATTAAAGCACCAAATGCATGGCATGGCTTTGGTCAAAGAAAGCCTTCCTCAGCACTGCAGGTCTACAGTGTGCAACTATAAAAGACACCAGCTACCACTGGAAAAACCTAAAGATGGAACCAGAAATAAATTATGGAAATGGCATCTTAGTTTCAGAGCAACTCAACTCCCTGCTGTCTTTTCTTGTTGGAGGGAAGAAGGTAACCTACAGATTTGATCCTGAGAGTTGTTTCTTGGGAGTTTTTCAGTCCTTGGGTAAGACTTCACGATCTGTGGGCACTTCAGGTCGAACCAAGGTGTAAGACCCTTGAAAGCCAATCCTAAAGTACCTGCCTCTGGACTTGGAAATGGTCGTGCTGCACTTGGAATAATCAGCATCTTTGAGAGCGAGGGGAGTTACTGCAGGAGCAGGTACAAATACACTGACCCCATGACCTGGTAGCTTTGCACAGCGTGGGCTCACTACTGTGCCACTCATCAGTGGACCTCACACTTGCCCAGGGATGCCTGACACAGTTCTGCATTGCACTGTGCAAGCATCGGGCCAGCAGAAATCCTTTAGATTGGCCATTTTCCTTGCCTCATCTATACTTAACACACAAAAAAATCTTCACACAAAAAGTCATGTGTTTCTTTGTAGATGACTTAGTACCACAGAAAAAGAACAAGACCTAACACACATAGCGTTAAGACCTATTGCCATTAAAAATGAAAATCCATAAAAATGTGGCACCATACTTCTCAGCAATAACCTACTGTTAAGCAGTGAACATACCAGATCAGTGGACTGAATATACTGTGAGTATACACTTGTATTCCAAGGTGGAAACCCAAGTCATGATACCCAAGCTATGCTACCCTGTATGAATAATGAAGAGTAGTTTTGGTAAAGTGCTTCAATCTTCCTTCAAAAAAAGTTATGAAAATATAAGTTTTGGAAACATCTCCTTCTCTAAGAAGCAGATCTCTTTGTTTCCTTGCTACAATAGCACTTGCATACAGTAAGCACTGTATTTCAACCTCTACTATCCATTTGCTTCCCAGCTAGATTAGATCAGGAACAATACATCTGGATGTAGAGGAAAATGCCACAATCTAAAACTTAAAAATTCTTTGAAAGCCTTTGGCTACAATGAACATTATCAAAACAGAAACTTCTGAATAATAATTTAACAAGAATTAAAAGAGCAGATTCTTAGCAAAACCAGGACATAAATGCCACAGTATATTTTCATCCGGAGGCAAATCTGGAGGACCTGTTAGTGATGTTCACAATATGTTGTGCAGCAGGCTGCACTCAAAGCTGCACACTCAACCCTCTGGCCCCCAGCAGCTGGAGTTAAAAGCAAAAGTAAGAAATACTGAAAGACATCTGAGACAGAAGTTAAGTTTTTGAAAAATCAGTATTCGTGAATGAGACTGTGGAAGATCCCATTTATTAACAGCTCTGAAATACTGTGGCTTTTTTTTAAGATGTTGCTAAATGTATTTGCTTTAGCAATATGCCAGTTTGCAATTAAAAAGTACAATTTTTTTCATCTCATTAGCCCTTCCTTGACTACCCAAAAGAAACTTCAGTACTGAGTAGCACACCATCTACTGACATGAAATACATGTCTCCTACTGCTCTTTGCATTATTACAGATATATGAAAATATACTGTGACATCAAACATGCTGTACAGGTGACTGAGACTGTGACAGCAGCAGCAACAAACAACCCGCCACAATAAACCAGCCCACCAACCACTGAAAATATAAGCACCTCAGCAAGTGCTTATTTGTATAGGCAAAATCCGAGCGAAGGACATAAGGCATGCTCCAAAAACCTCAGAGGTCACCTGGGGCTCACAGGGATGGCTGCTGCTGTCAGAATTCTTATTCCAACATCCCAAGGGAGAGAGGGGGAATGAGGGGGAATGGGTGCCAAGGGAGAAAAGAAAAACTTCAGAAACTGTACCCTTGCTGTCAAAAAGGCTTCAAAGGCAGCTGCCATCTTGACATGAGGTTGCAATTCCTGTTACCATACCTTTATGGACAGAGGGAACATACTTGGTGAACTGGTCCCTCTCTCTTTTTCAAGAAAGGTTAAATGTAAAGTGTTAAGGGACTGTTTGTTTGTCAGTTTGTTTGTTTTTAAAAAGAAACACCTCAGCTAGCTCCAAACATGTCTTTTTCTGATTCTGGAGACTGGGGCCTTGATATTTCAAACAACTCCTGTGGTGACTGGGAGCTTCTTCTTGAAGTTAATATCCTAAGTATCTCAGCAAGCTGGTTTTCTATATTGGTCATTTTTGTGTTTAAAGCCTTGATGTCCTCTTTCAACTCATGTTTCACTTCCAGCATGGTGGCCTGAAGAGTCTGTTCTGGGATGGGATAAAAGGAATGCTTGACCTCGGTGAGGACCGGGCTGTGGTCCTGCGGGCTTCTCGTCTCCCCAGCGTTATCCAAGCGCAAGTCACTTTTTGTGATGCCACTATCACAAGAGTCGGTCTTCTTCAGGGTAGCTTCTCCTGAAGCTTTAGTTCGCTCTGGTAAAGTCTCCATGGACTCTGCTTTAGAGACCTTGTTCCAGTCTTCACCTTTCCCACAGGCTTCTTTGAATTTGGCCCAGCCTTTTCGCCGGGGGTAGTCCCCTGACACCTTACACCCTGGGTGGTCCGACGTCGGGGCCTGCAGCTTTGCCTGATCAGAGGTCCCAGAGGTTGAAGCGGACTGGTATGACACAGGGGTCGCTGGACTCTCCCGTACAGTCACAACGCTGGCTTTGACCACTGAGCGGGCAGCGGATTGCTCCCCTAAAACATTGCCCTTTTCTACATCCAGGTCTTCCGGATCTCGACCCCTCTCTGCTGCAAGCCGCGCTTCCTTCTGCTGCCTGAACCTCTGGAACAACCGGCGGACCGGGTGGTCGGGGGGTAAGATCAGAGGTGCTTCATTCTTCCTCTTCATTCTCTCCTCTTCTTCACGTTTGACATCGCTGATTTTCCGGAACACAATCTATGGGGGGAAAGAGATTTCACTCTGTGATTAACTGCACATTTGTTAAGGGGCAAGAGTCGGAGAAAGAATCATTTGAAAGAATCTATTTTAACTGAGAAATGCACAACCTCTGCACATTTATAGCAACATTTTAAAATGCCTTATGTTGTGTGGAACTTGCTTTATTTCATTATTTAAGAGCAAACACCATCTGTCTTGTAACACTGGCAAGAAAAAAAAAAAGAAGAAAAAGATTTCTCCAACTCTCAGAGGTCAGCAAAGTGGTGCCATTGTAAATACCATGATCCTAGGAAGTGACTTGTTCTGTTTTGTGTTAAAAGTGACTTCTTGTATTTGTTTCCAGACGCTGTGAAACTTATTTAGCACTGAATTTCTAATATTACAGAGCCACTCCCATCACTCTCATCTCAGAGTTCACTCACTGCAAAAGATCTGATACTGCTTTAGCAAAGCTTGGCCACTTGCAGTGTCAGTACAACGGAGACTATTCTGGACTCTTCAACAACAGATTGCAAAGTGGCTCTTCCCCTCTCTTCTCTCCTAAATATTCTTCTAGAAGCAACATGCAGTTTAGGGATGAGGCAAAGCTCAAGTCAGTCCCACAGCCAGGGGCATAAGGATGGGGATATGGGGAAGTTGTTCATGGCTTGTTTACCTCAGAAGCTTGAAGAGCTTCACATCTTCATTTCTTTATTTCTACACAAAAGGGAACACTTTTGCCCAAAGAAATATTAATTTTCCATCTACCATCCTAATTATATCTTTCTGAGCCTGTAGGCTAAGCAATTTCTGTAGGAGCGGCCTGAGGGTCTCTACTGATGAAAGCCTCACAGTGTCCCAACCTGCAACCAAGCAACGTTTCTTCCTGGTATGGCACAGGAACACATTCTCTTCAAAAACTCCATGCATTTTACGTTGGTATTGATATTTTCCAAGCAAAAATACCCTCCAGTGTGGCATTAAAAGAGAACCAGTAAGCAGTCTTATTTGAAAATGAGAGGTGCCCTAAGCTGAAGTTTTCAATAGAGTGTAAAAGACGCAGTCCCCAGCTTCTACTGAGCACCAATACCTAATCTCTTTAGCTGCTTTTGAGAAAATCCGCTCAAAGACCTTACGTTGCAATGCAGAACTATCTTTCCAATTCAAATCATTATTAGGAAATGTGTAAATAAACCCATCCCTCAGTTGCAGACAGATTTAAATTAAGCTAAAGCTAATAAGCACTGCTTCACAGACACACACAAGATGAATGTTTCTCCAGACTCCAATGCTTCTTAGCAGTTTTGTCATTGTGAAGCAGGGGAAAACCTCGTAACAGTGCATCTTTGAAAAGAAGTTGTCAGACTTGGCAGCATTTCCCAAATACAAAAGAGTAAAATTAGCAGGAAGGATATTTTATTTCCAAGATGCAATTAGGAAACTAAATATGAGATAGGAACAAGAAAACAATATACTTCACAGACACTTTTTTCCTCCCCAGGAAACTCAGTCTGCAGTGAGCTGAGTAGAAAGTGGACAAAGAAGTGTAATCCTTAGAAGTAAAGAGCAGCACTCACTAGGAAGGGAGATTCAACACAATTCTGCAGGCTAATGGCTTCCCATACACCGACAGTCTCCCACATTACTTGATGGATGACAGCCTGTGTTAGGGCCACTGCCCTGCATGCTCTGCTCCAGCCACGTGATGCCAGGCAGGATCTCGGGGTGGGGGGGTCATTCCAACAACATCCTGAGGTTGGCTCTGGGACACAACACCCCAGCAAACCAAGGCAGCTACAAGCCAGGTCAAATTCTCTCAGAAAGATTCTGTGCCCCCAAGCGTTCCCTCTCCTGGAGTTTTAACGTTTGGTTCTGGTGTGGACGTCCATATCCAGTGCCACATGCAGCTAACAGGGCTCACATCACTTAGTATTTAAGCACGTTGTCTCAATCTGACCTATGGATCAGGACTGCTTTCACAGGTTCACAGGTTATTCTGAGTTGGAAGGGACCCTCAGGATCATCTAGTCCAACTCCCAAGCGAACGCCCACCCAGGGATCAGGGTGGGCACCACGCTCCATCCATCCAAGCCTCCCACTAGACCATGTCACTGAGCTCATCATCAAGTCTCCTCTTAAACACCTCCAGGGATGGCCACTCCACCACCTCCTTGGGCAGACCATTCCACTGAGAGATCACTCTCTCTGTGAAAAACCTCTTCCTAACATTCAGTCTAAATATCCCCATAGCTTAAGGCCATGTCCTCTTGTTCTGGTGCTGTCAGCCTGAGAGAAGAGGTTCACACCTACTCAACTGCAACCTCCCTTCAGGTAGTTGTAAACAGCAATGAGGTCTCCTCTGAGCCTCCTCTTCTCCAGGCTGAACAAACCCAGTTCCAGTAGCCACTCCCCATAGTGCCTGTCCTCCAGTCCTTTCACCATCCTTGTCGCCCTTCTCTGCCCTCTCAAGCAGCTCAACATCCTTCTTAAACTGGGGAGCCCAGAACTGGACGCAGNTATGATGGGCTGGTGCAATTGTCACCCTCACAGGGATCATCAGAGGAGACTTGACAGCTAGAGGCCAGGCTGCTTCAGGACCAAGCTGTGTCTGGGCCAAGCCTTGCTCCAGGCAACCTACGCAGCACCCTGTCTGGTAAGCACTGGAGCACTTCTCACTATTTAATGACTGGCTTTTGTAACATAGATATATAAGTTATTATCTTACATAACATAAATATATTGTACAGATACAACCATTGACACGTATTGTATGTATGTACCTGCCTCTGCTCCAGCACCATGCAGATGAGAGAGCAAAGAGCAAGTCTCAAGCAATCACTTATTAACAGCCTGGCCCAACAAATACTACTAGTATTACTGCACCTCAGGCAGCTGGTAGCATGATCCCGGTGTTGGAGTACATGATAAACAAATCTACTAGCAAACACAGAATTGTGAGCACTGATAGACAAGCTCTTTGTAGCACTTATCCATCCACAGCCCGCATTGCTCTCCATGGCACTGCCAAGGAGGGCCTGCTCTCTGGATGCCAAGTACACTCTGCCGTGGACGAGTTGCCATCAGCTTTCCTGTGTGGTGATGAGCCTAAGGGCCCTGAACACACCTTCACTGCTTTACCTTCAGGAGATCAGGCTGCAACAGGAGTAAGAATGTACATGGAGGGAGCATTATATAATTACTGCCTTTGTCGTGGGTAACTGCTAGACCTCTAATTTCCATTTTCCACATGAGGCTTACACCAGCTATGAGGGAAGTACACTACAGCAGCAGCCATCTGTATGAATGCAGAAATGCAATCCTTGGTCTCCCATCCCGCTCGACATCTTTTACATGTCTACATTTATGTGACAAGCTGCACTCATGTGGCACAAATCAAACCTATGCATATTTGCATATTTGCCGGGGACCTGCAGCTCTTGGGTTGGCTCCTTTTAACTACCTCCTAAGCTGTCAGAGGGCAACTTCTCCTTAGGAAGCCCAAGCAAAACTGTCACTTTCCTTTTCTGCAAGTTCCCCAGTGCCATATTTTTTCCTGAGAGCTCCATATTTATGTAGTAAAGAAAGATGTAACTATGCAAACCTCAGCAGCAATTGAAAATACTTTCATTAACTCAATTTTGGTTTTTGTTTCTCTCCTTTTTTAAAGATTAAATTCAAGTCCTTATAAATACAATTGCAAATAATTTTTAAATGGACTGTTTTCTTAATGTTAAGGAAAACACAATTTTTAAGTGGTTAAACAGCTTAAGCAGCAGCCAAGTTATTAAAAAAATGTAGTTGTTATGCCACTGTATGTACACCAGCTCTCACAAGCAGTAGGAGTACGAAGGAAAATAAAATAGATTTCATTGTTGTAAGGAAGAGAAGCTTGGACCTACACAGACATTTTTATGTAGACTTTGATAGGTCTACAAATATTGAACTTAATCAAAGTTAAGACCCAAAATATTATGGCAAAGATCCCAAGACACCTTTTAGAACAGTCCTTCTTTATCTCTCTCTCCAAGCATTCATTTCTGTCTGGGAAGTGATAGTGCTTTGTACCCTCAAAATCTTCTAGCCCATGTATCATACACTGCACAAACACAGGGGACTTTACAAGCTATGTATTTCTCTGTAACATCACACCCTTCAAGAACTAAGCACATAGCAAAAATTCAGTGGGAGCATTTTAGCAGTATTCTGAGACCAAAATATGAATGAGGAATCAGAATTAAGATGAAATTGCATGAAATTTAAACACCTAAAACTGAATATTTCATATGTCCTATCTCAAATTTAATTTCATCATTCCATTTTTAGTAAAAAGGTGCCGAATCTTGTACCTCCATGGGGAAGCTTCCCAAGCTGACAGAAATTTGAGTATTTTGGAGGTATCAGACTGGATTTGCCAAAAACTTGGAAAATAGCTCTATTAGACACATTCTTGCAATTGTATAAACATTTAACCAGGGCATGCAGTTAGGATGACTCGATAACAATTTTATTTTTGGGGTAATGCACTCAGAGAAGTGGAGAAATGTGCTGTCACACACTGCTGCACTCCTGCTCCCGTATGACCCACAGACCTATGACAGCACCCTCTGTGGACACATCCCTGCTTGTGCATGAGCCCTGTCCAAGGAAGAAAGACAAGGTCACACCCAGCATGTTTCCCTTTCCTCAGTACTAACTAGTTATGAAAACGAAGTTTTGGGGGGAAAGTTTTGGGGAAAGTTTGGGGAAAGACTCTGCTTCTTTATCAGTTTAAGAAAGATGTTGAACTGCTTGAGAAGGTCCACAGAAGGGTGAGGAGGATGGTGAAGGGGCTGGAGAACAAGCCCCATGGGGAGTGACTGCGGGAGTTGGGATTGTTCAGCCTGAAGAAGGGGAGGCTCAGAGGTGACCTGATTGCTGTTTACAACTACCTGAAGAGAGGTTGCAGTTGAGTGGGTGTGAATCTCTTCTCTAAGGCTGCCAGCACCAGAACAAGAGGACATAGCCTTAAGCTACGCCAGGGGAGGTTCAGACTGAATGTTAGGAAGAGGTTTTTCACAGAGGGAGTGATCTCTCAGTGGAATGGTCTGCCCAAGGAGGTGGTGGAGTGGCCATCCCTGGAGGGGGTTAAGAAAAGACTGGATGAGGTACTTAGTGACATGGTCTAGATAATGGGAGGATGGGACAGGGAATTAGGTTATGTCCACGGCTCCGAGGTTGTGGGTTTGATCCTTGTATGGGCATTAGCTTGAGAGTTGGACTTGATGATCCCATCCAATTCAGAATATTCTGTGATCATAGAATTTTCAACTTGTATTTGTAGAATCAATGTTTTTAGAGATTAAGGTCAAAGTATTGAAAAATGGAGTGGACATAAATGAAAACCTGAAATACCTTACATGGCTGTCAAATGTGGAGTGTCCAGCAACCATTAAATGGATGTTACTGTGCTCAGCACTGAAACTCAAGCATCATTTAAATAATGCAACATGAATATTATTCATGAATATGACTTTCCTCATTTCTTTATGATAAGACCAGAATAACAGACAGCAAAAGGCAGGTCATAGGGCTGCTTTGAAGGGGCATTCTGGGAAAAGAATATTGTTACCACTAGGTTGCATCTTTTAGAAAAACATCCAGTTTTATGGCACTAGAGAATCCACCATCATATCTTGATGAAAGATTCCTTCCTTTTTTGATTCAAGTCTAAGTTTCATAGAATAACAGAACCATAGAATGGCTTGGGTTAGAAGGAACCTTAAAGTTCATCTAGATCCAACCCCTCTGCCATGGGCAGGGACATCTTCCACTAAACCAGGTTGCTCAAAGCACTGTCCATCCTCTCCTTAAAAATTCCAGGGATGGGGCATCCACTAATTCTCTGGGCAACCTGTCCGAATGTCTGATCACTCTCACAGAAAAGAATTTCTTCCTAATTTCTGATCTAAACCTATGATCTTTTTGTTTTAAGCCTTTTAAAGACAAGATAAAAGTCTTATCCTTTTTAAAGATAGGTAAAATGTTTCAAGTCACCTGGGACTTCAGCTGACTGACATGACTTCTCAAATATCATGAAGAGTGTCTTGGCAACAACATCAGCCAATTCCCTCAGGACTCTGGGATATAACTCATTGAGTCCCATAGACTTATGTGTATTTAGGTTCCTCAGCTGCTCATGAACCTAATCTTTACTTACTGTGGAAGGGACTTTGCTCCCCCAGTCCCCATCCTGCTGCTCATCCACTCAAGAGGTATGGGAAGAGAGGCTGCTGTTGAAGACTGAGGCAAAAAAGTTGTTGAGTACCTCAATCTTTTCCTCATCCATTGTGCACCAGTTTTCCAGCATTGTTTATCAGGGAGGATAGACATTTTTGTTCCTTGCTCTCCAAGACACTTAAAAATTCGCTTTTAGAAAACAATTCTAGAGTCTTATGTTTAAAAATATCTACAGAAGTATTACATCTAGTCAGGTATGACTGTGAAGCATTTAGACAGTAGTTTTATATGAAACAGACCTTTAGAATTTTCAATTTAACTCTGAACTTTACAATTTTAACTCTTTGCAGATGTTTGGATTATTTCCTACTTTCCAGCATTTTTAATAGGCAGTGCTCAGTCCTTAAATTCTTGCTCTTGTTCAGAGCTAGAACATGGAGTCAATTTAATTAAGCAAGTCTGCATCCATTCAGTAGCCAGGCAAATGCTTGGTAGAGAAAGCAATTAAACAGACAAAACTGGTATCCTGTTCAGGAGTTAAAAGTGGTTGAAAACTGCAAACAAATTTGGAGCAACTGCCACATAGGAAAGCTTTGTTCTTATTGCCTCCTTTGACATCCCTTGGCAACCCTTAATAATTACACAGGCCAAACCTGGAACAGCTGCATCACTCACTACTGAGGAAACATTCCCAATGCAAGTGATGGAAGAAATACCAGAGGGAAAAACATCAGAAGAAAATAAGATAAAGGCTCGAAAATCTAAACCTTAACCATGTGAGCAGACTGCTCACCTATTTCAGACAAAGGTTTACCCTCATTATGCCTTTTGCTTCCACATGGGGAGAGGCAGGACCAACAAGCCATGAGTGTGTAGTAACACATAGGATCTGACATCACTTCGGAAATCCCGTACATTTGATTAAAACATCTAAAAATGACAAGTTGTTTTGGTACAATAGGGAAGCCCACATGGTGCACACTGGGAATTAAGTTCACTGTCTATAGTTGTCCTTGTAATGAACAGCCGTTTGACAGGTTTCACCACCTCTGAGCTGTTGGTTGTTCACAAGCTCCATTAGAATGATGCTGCCTCCCAGATGATGGCAAGTCTCCTCACCCTGCCAGGAAGCTAATCAACAGAAGGGCAAGGCGAAAATACTGTAGTAGCAATCATATCCTGGTCTTGTGTTCCATCACTGCATGAGATAGATTTAAAGTTTAGGGGATACTTCATTTAAAAACACCGTGATATGTTGAAAACCTTATCCTGTGAAATGCTAAAGAAGACCTGCCTGCATCTGAAGTGGAAAGGATGATGCAAAAAGCATCCAAATCTCTTTTCAACTTTCATTTGTAAGAAGTGATTCAAGCGCCACAGGAGTAGAGAGAAATACGGATTTCATCATGTTTTTGAATCAGATTTTCAGCATGGAGTTACAATTATGAGGCTCCCAGCCACAAAACTGCTGCTATTATTAGCTCCACAAGCTTCCCTTCTATCCACCTCTACAGCATGCACAAATACAGCAAGACTTGGCAAGACTTCCTCAGCACTAACAGCAAGTAGCATGGCAGCATTTTTTCTCTGGTGCTTAATAATTCTCTTTCACAGATACAGAAATATTCAGAGTCTGGAAGTGCCAGATATAAACAATTAAAAGATTAAAATTACTTCATACAGTGCTCACAGAACACAAACTTAGGCACGAAGAAAATAATCATGAAAAGGCATGTATTATTACACAGTCCATCTAGGATCTGCCAAGAACTGAAGAAAATATATTCAGGCTGATGTTAGTCCAATGAAAATTTTTTTTAAGCAAGAGGTGGGGGGGGGGGAAAGGAAAGAGACAGAAGTCTTGACAATAAAAATGCTTTTGACACTGATGCTAAAGAAACCAAAGCTGCATATGATCAATGTAGAGTACAATGATGAAGAAACCCTATAGCAGTATATTAGCAGGAGTCAGGGAAAGAGCAGAGAAAAAAAGACTCTGCGTTTTGCAATTACAGTGAATCCTCTCTGTATCACAACTNCGGGACGGACCGCGTGTGGTGGGCATATGCACTGGGGCTGGGGAGAGGGCGGGAGCAGCGGCACGGGGTTTGGTCACGGCAGACCCGCAGATTCTCGGGGTTTGGATGGGGGTTCTCCTGAGTCAGAGGGGGCTCAGAAACGGTTCCCTTAGCTTCCCCGTGCTCAGAGAGTCCGAGGGGAGAAGCCCTCGGAGCCCTCCGGAGTTCCGGGGGGTGGAGCAATGGGCATGGCCTGCATGCATATTAACGACCTGCAGTTCTTTGCGAGGTTAGGGTTTCGCGACGGCATTGGCCTGTCCCTTTCCTCGCAATGGAGGAGGTATAACTGTATATGGGATGGCTTGTCAGAAAAGAGGGAATTACTGGTCCTATCTTCTCATAAAATATAGGATCAACATTGCAGGCTTATGAAGCTTCCCACCATTATCTACAATGGGTTTCACTTCCATTATCTATTACTGAAGACAATTCCTGGGTTAAATCCTGGTCTCAATAGCTACATCTCTGGGATGTGAGGTGTAGAAGTACACAGGTCACATTTCTGGCAGTCAAGGCACAATCCTCAAAGTCCGTGTACCTGTTAAAGGGCTGATGCCAATCACCCGTTGTAGTCCCATGTTGTTTGCCTTTGACCCTGGGTTTCAGCATTGTGCTGAAATGCAGTTGTGCATGTGACTTAGGGCCACACAAAAAAAGCTCAAGTACGCAGTCATGAAAGAACTAGCAGATGAACTCGCCAAGCCACTCTCCATAATTTACCAACAGTCCTGGCTTNGGGAAGGGCAGTGCCGGAGGCAAGTGCGGCCGCCCAGGGGGACACGTTCACTCCGCTGCCGCAGCTGAATGCCCCTCACCCCGTGTGGCGCTGCCGGCAGTTCTCAGGACAGGCAGTGCGTGGGATGGGCGGCGTGGGGCAGCCGGGGCGGGCGGTGCGGGACGGGGCGGGCAGCGCGGGACGGACCGCGTGTGGTGGGCATATGCACTGGGGCTGGGGAGAGGGCGGGAGCAGCGGCACGGGGTTTGGTCACGGCAGACCCGCGGGATCTCGGGGTTGGGAGGGGGTCTCCCGAGTCAGAG
>WEKX01023409.1:83726-113028 GCA_013390025.1 Pitta sordida
CTCTTTTGGCACCTGGCAGTGGCAGAGGGCACTGCTGGCCCTTTTCCCTGGCTCTTAGGCCAAAAATAAACTTTTCTGTAGCATGCAACCAATTGCCTTGAGTCCTGACTGATTTTCTTCAAATCAGAATTGTTACTTGTGCAAGATGTCCCTTTCTTACAACTGGTAAGAGTTCACCCTTAAAAGTTTCAGATAAGAGATCCTCAATATAATTTGTCAAGAGAGTTGTGATTTCAGACATACTTAACTAAAACATTCATTAATTTCTCCTGAAGAAAATATTTGCTCTAGAAGAGGAAAACTATACCATTTCAGCACAAGAGCATTGTTTCTTCATAAGTAGACTGAAACACTAATTTAAAAAATATTTATGATCATCTGTACTCAAAGAATGACAAAGTTAGATCTGCATATTGAAGACCTCTGCATGCCTTTTACCAGGAGCAGTAGGAACTGCAAACTCCAGACTCCCTGACATTATCAAATGGGAGTTTAGAAGCTGTCTTTGACCCAGCCTTCATTTGTATCACACCTCTCTCCCGCTTACATACAGATACAGGCAGATTTGCATTCACAATGGTTCAATCACCATTTCAATCATCATAAATTCAGACTGCATTTGCAACTACTTTTGTTAAAAGGTTTTGTCTAGAAAAATTGTGCTTGCATCTGACTTTTGGACGCCACAGTCACGGTGTTTTCTCTCTTTTATTTCCTAGGTAGTTGAATGTCCTCATAGACAGCAGAAAGCAAACTCCCTTTTTCCCTCTGCCAAAAGGATTTGAACACCCCTTTCAGGAACACAGCTCCATTCTCCGGCCAGCACAAAAACAGTTCAAACTCCAAAGTGCACAGAGATGCTGTGCTCCTTCCCCACTCCTTCCTCTTCCCTCCCTTGCCAGAGCTTTGCACTGTGACAAGGCAACTGTCATGAAATGCCTGCTTGCTGCAAGCGAGATGCAGGACAGGACATCTGAGGTTACCCTAGGGAGAGGTGTTCCAAGTCTCCCTTGCCCTTTCAGTTCAGATATATGGATACGCCACAGGACAGTCTGCCTTCCATGCTACAGAGCCACTCAAGAGACAGTGTTTCCATATGAGGGCACCAGGATAGGCTTTTGAAAGCAGGAACTGGATCTGAGGGCCCCCAGCTTCCTTCAGGCAGGTTACAGAATTGTGCTGTAGCCTGGATACATAGGCCCTCCCACCAGAAGGTGGGATCCCCATGTTCTGACTCCTACTTTAGCAAATGCCCTCACCATTGGCTCAAAACAGAAAGTCTCGACTGGGCAGATGATGACACCTAATCCCAGAACGGCCCTGGACAGCAGTTTTACCATTCTCTTCATGTTGTCAAATCAGGGAGAAAAATTAACTTACTGAACCTGAAAACTATGTATCCCAGTTTTATCTAATAGTCCCTTCCTTCAGCTTTGCAACTCTAACCCTTCATTTCTCTGAACTAAAATGTTTCATTTGATCTTACAGACAGCTTTTCATGTAAACTTTCTCCTCTTCTCCTGTTTTTCCACTTCACTGAGGCAATGCAAAACATTTAATTTTCATTTGAGAGGCAGGCAGGTTTGAAGAGTTCAGCTGAAGCTGAAGTGAGGCAGAGGCACAGACTGTACGTTGGTGTGGTTACGTGCTTTTAAATGATCAATAAAGCATTGATTGTTTAACTATCGTGCTTTGCAATCTCTACCTCTTCCATTTTGTAATGTCACATTGGGCTAAACTTAAATACCTTGGGTGACGTCTCCTTGCTTCTTTCTAAGGGAAATTGTTAAAACCGTTTTCTCCATGATCCACTGTTCTGAGATGAGAAAAGAGAGAGACGTGACACAGAGCTTGTCCTTGAGTGACCTACTACTTTTCTATTGGTAGTACTTGGTCAGTAAGTCTTAACCTTTAAGCATGATGGAAACATGGTACCTTTTGAGTTTTGGAGTTGCATGAGTAGCCAAGAGAAGCCATCACCAAAACCGTATCTCAGATTAGGAGTTCAGTGAAGGTTTGTAATCTCAGTTTAACTCCTCCTCGCACTGTGCCACACAGGCTCTTTAGTTCCCCATCTGCATTTATGGTTTACAAGCACGATCTTCTTATTTTTAAAACAAGAGAGGCATTTTCAAGGAGCTAGTCTTATTATGTTTTATGTTACCCATTTTCTAGTCTCAAATTTCATATGAACTGGTTTTTATCCTGTGTAGGAATGTAAAACATCATCATCCTGATCAGAAAGAAAGTCTTGAGAAGCATACAATACTATCACTTTCCTGAAAATATGAAGAACTACTACCATGGAGGGGTTGGAGAAGCTGCTGGAAGCCTGGTGGGTTTCATGTTGCCACAGACCAATAGCAGGTGCTGTAACATTCTGCTTTATCAGCATCACTTCGTGCTCTTGTGCATTAGGAGAGAAAGTAAAGGTTTATCACGTCCCTCATACAACTTGGGGGGCACAACCAGGGTCTCACGCACTTGAGATCCATTTGGGAACAGTTCCCAATGCAAACCATAACCTATGAATAGATACTTCAGTGGCACTGTAAAATTTTTCTATTAAAAGGATTGTATTTTACTAGAGTGTACAAATTTGTTTAACTGTTCAGACTTGAGCAAACAAACCAAAATATCGCTCTCTTCCTGACTCCATGACAGCTCTCCTCTCCTTTCTGCTCTTAATACACCTTTGTAAGACATCTAGTTTTCAAGAATTACTAGTCCCAAATCTACTTAAATTTGTCCAGGTGAGAAGATGGATGATCCTTTACCAGAGGCATGGGCTGAGACATTAAAAATATATATCAAGAAAAGGAAACTATTTCCTTAGCAACTGAAGAGTGTAGCAGGCATTTCAGCAGTTAAGTACATGTAGAAATAATACATACCAAACTCCACAAAGAGAGTATTTCAATATAATGGAAACAGTCATCTAATGGAGAATTTTGGGACCAGGAAAATAGACAGTGTTATCCAAAATAATGTTAGTTGTGGCTCTAAACTCAAGCAAAGACAACAGTAGGTATGATCCAGTGTACCACTCCGAATCTGCGTAAATAATGGTTAGGTCAACCTGATGTGTGTGCATACCTGACAAAGACACAGCTGGGCAATCTAACAGAGAGCTCTGAGAAAGTAAGTGTTTGCACATACAGCAAACAATGCTGAAAAATCTCGTCCTGACATTGTTTTCAAGGAAAAGGTTAAAATCCTCAGAAACACAAAGCAGCAAAAATACAAAGCAGAAAATACAACCAACACCAGCGACCAAAAGCTAGATTTGGGCAATAGCTTCAGAATCCCACATAAATGAAAAGTACTTAAATTTTTTCACATAATGACCTCATAATCAAATGAACTGCTTTTAGGACTGTCTCCCCTCCTGCATAAAAACGCCATTTCTCATGGGAACTCATCCATCAGTTAGGATTTGCCACACTTCTGTGTGCCCACTTTCCTACTGTAATCACAGCTTAAGAGCAGGTGAACCCAAGCCATCATCATGTCTTTCTAATCAAAGACTGTCCAGGGGCTGGGAAAGACTAATAGATTTTAGAGGACTTTCCCCTCATTCCCCATCCCTGCTGTCCTCTCAAATGCCCCTGAACTCTCACAAAATGCATCTTTATCATCACTCTGCCAACAGCACAGATTTATATCAGGCTTTATCTGTCTCTCTGCTACTGACAGCACAGAGGCCTTGCTGCAGAGTTTTTGGCACCAGATTCATAAAAAGAAGGTACAGTGCTTTCAGACTTCCAGCAGGTTTTTTAAAAGGCCACAGGACCAAACATTTCATCTTGAGGTGAAACAGCATAACTTCTACAACTCCTGGCATGGAGACTCCATGTTGACGCTGTTGAAGCAAGCCTACAGTGCATGCACACACATGGGCTAGTCTGCACAAAGCCGGTTTACATTCTTTTAATTTAGCTGTTTCCCAACACTTTGAGCTACTCTTATGTAGTAAGTAAAATCTGGAGAAACTTAAAAGTTGTGACTTCTACCCTTCCCTTCCTGATTTTTTATCTAATGCTAGACTTTCTAGCAAATATTTCACTGCAAACGCACAAAAGGGGCAAAAAGATGGTGCATTCATTACATCAGCACACTGGTAGATTCGCTTCATATTCAGATGGAAACCGTTTGGCTCAGAAGCATGGCTGCATAGTAAATCAGCTGTAATTTCCATTATTCTC
The DNA here is from genome assembly GCA_013390025.1 of Pitta sordida. Taxonomy (NCBI): domain Eukaryota; kingdom Metazoa; phylum Chordata; class Aves; order Passeriformes; family Pittidae; genus Pitta; species Pitta sordida. The sequence goes on from WEKX01023409.1 coordinate 87,932, forward strand.
ATTGTGCTATAGGGGCATCCAGCCCAAAATGCCTGTTTGGCTGAAGTGGATGGAACCACCAGGCGACTGCCTGGATCCAGCTTTTGTTCTTCAGTGACAGAAGGCTCTAGAAAATGCTGTCAAAGGAGGGCATGGCAATGCTGGCAGAGATTGTTTAATCCCCCTGAACTCTGAAACCTGCTCACTTATAACTTGGACCTGTTGCCAGCCCTCGGGACCTGAGTCCCCCTGGCAGGATGCCAGCACTGAAGTATCTCTTGATGTGCTGCATGCTTTCTTTACATGGAAAAGCTGTTCTCTAGCTCAAGTGGTGGGTAATGAGCTGAATCACTGTGCTCCTTGCCTGGGTGATGGTCTCCATCCTCAGAGCAAACCCCTCAGGACCACCAGAACCACTGAGGGTGGTACATTGCATGCAGGGCAAATGTGGCATCCTTGCTGCAGGGCAACATTGTGCGGGAAGTCAACACACTCAAGTCCTCTCACTAACTCCAAAAAGTGGCTGAAAAGAGTAAATACACTGCCTGCCTTTGCTCTCTCAAAGCTTGGTCTTACATCAAAGGAGGTTAAGAATTAAAATACTGGCCTCCTCTCTCCACTTCTCAAAGCTCAGGAGCAGAACAGGCAGGGTACAAAAATCTTTTTTCACCACACAAAACTGAACCCATGAGGCCCCTCTCTCATGGACAGACAGTAGGAAGTCCTGAATATCAACAGATTCATCTGCAGCCCATTTTTCTCTAATACGGTGCCAGATTCTAAACTTCTTGAAAGAGCTTTCTGGAAAAAAATAAAAAAGTATTAAAATAAGTGTATTTGACCTCCTAAGCCTTGGTGATCTCATTGCTGTTTACAACTACNAAATGTACTGTGCTGCTGACCATCAACACTTGGAGGAGTGGGAGCCATGTCACTGACGCCTGGTTCCTGAATGGGTGTGATGAGCAAGGTGGTGGGAGGTCTGCAGGCAAGATATGCTGACCTCGGCAGAACATGAGCTCAGCTGTAACAGGCATTCCTGTGCAGACAGATGCAATAACTTCCACGGCAGCTCCAAGATATAAAGTATATTTCACTTATGATGTTGGACTAGCTAAGTGAAAACACTATTTGAATAAGTGGTGGCCAGGAATCTTTTCAATTTTATTTCTAAATTCACTTCTTTCCCCCTCAAGCAACCTGGCTTACCTAGTTAGAAAAAGCCCAGTCCAGTCACTATTAGACATTTCTCTAACAGGAGAGTTTGCCAGATCCAGCATTTCAAACAGAATTTGTAATTTGTATTCCATTTGCCATTTCATACTTGACTTCTTAGGAAATAAAGCATGTGGCTTATTAATAAAGAGGATTATTTCTGCAACATTAGTTTGCATTAAAACAGCTAAAATACAAACTGCTGCTCTTCAAAATCATCATGATTGGAATACTGTAAGTTAAAAACTGTTGCTTCGGTAATTCATGCAATTTTCCAGCATTTAGCCTAAATATGACCTGTTCTTCAAGCCAGCTGTCCCTAGCACACTGTCTTGAACTTAGTTTGCTGAAAATAAGAGTTAGAACAGCAACATCTGATTTTTCTTGCTTTGCTTTTTTATACACTAGTGTAATCTGCATCCAACCTTCCAATCTTGTTCAGGTGCAGTGGTGATTAAAAGAAGATCCTTTTAATTTGCTATTAGAAATTCTCCCTTGTGAGAGGCCTGGATTTGTTGTTAAGGGGTGTAGAGCTGGCTGTGAACAGCTGCCTGCCTTCTGCTGCTCCAACGTGCAGACCCAGAAGGACTCAGCAGAGGCACAGGATGCTGCTGTTACCTCAGGTAAATTACTTCACAGGACATATTGCAACTAATCAGCACATAAACCTCATCCTTGCCCAACTCAAGAAAACAGGATTCCTCAGAGAGAATGCAGAAGTTTTTCTGTCTTAATGGAAGTTTGGCATATCATTGTGTCTAATTATCTTCTTAAATCCATCATTTGCTGGATACATCTACCATATTAAAGCTTTGAAGAAGCAGTCATCAGGCAGACAATATGGGTTAGATAAACAGAATACTTTTAGCCTGTATCTCGGAGGCAGAGAGAAGCTAGGCTCATCTCTGCATCACATCCAGCTCTGAAAACACTTGGTCCTTGTGCCTGTATTGGTTATTGAGACTACATCTTGCCAAATGGTCTCCGGCACTGGTACTAAAGCAATGAGTCACTCTCAGACTGAGAATTTCCAAGGCATTTACACGCTTCAATACAACATGCTGTTCTTGTTTTCAAAGAGGCTTCTTCACATTCAAAACCTGTTCAAGAACAAACCTACAGCAGGCAACTACTGACAGTAAAGCAGTGCAGAGACATCCGGAAATTTGTTGTTGCCGTTGGCTTTGAAGTTGGTTCAATTTTTCACTGTGTCAGGACAGAGCAGTACCCCATTAGTGCTGCATCCAGAATGTGAGCTGTGCTCACAATCCCTAATGGGAGGTAGGGTGAGGAAGCAGCACAGCTACTCTGCTGCTAGCTTCATGCATCAATTCACTGACCAATCACCACATCTCAGATGTGACCTGGCTGCTCTGCAGCCTCCAGCTCAACCTCAATGTAATGGGAGTATGATGCCAAGGCTGCTCTGTCTCCCTTTTGGATACCTCAGGAGACACAAACAAGCCTCCTGAACTGCATGACAATGTTTTGATGACTGCAGTGACACCTGCCAAAGAGATGAAATCAAAACCTGGAACAGGCCATGTCATCCTTTCTATATACACAGACCATTAATTCTCCTACCCACAGCCCAGCAGGATGATGCCATATCTATTTTACAGGAGAGAACAGAAGACAGAAGAAATTATTTCTTAAAGGCTACCAGAGACATAATTCTGCAGAGGAGAGATGTGGCCTAGTATCTCCCATGTCTCAGACTAATACATTACAGAAAGTGTAGTACTCCCTTTCTCTTGTAGCCTCGGGACTAACTGATTAGAAGCTTTCTATGCCACTTATTGATACCAGCCACCTCAGAGGTCCTGCAGGACCTACATGCTGCATAATGTCTATAGACTGAGGTACCAATATGATGATCCAGCTACATCTTAATGGATTTGTACATAGCTAAACACACAGAAGGTAAACTCAGAAGGTTCTGGCTAACTACAATGGCTCCAAACTCAGCCACAATTCAGAGGCCAGACACCCAAATGGAGTATTCACTGGCCTATGTACTCACTGATAGCAGGAACAAATGAGGCAACAAATTTTGCAAATGCATCATACACTGCACTGAGATGTGTTTTGCATGTAAGGTAACCAGAACTGGGATACTTCAGACTCCTTGTGGTTGATGGCAGCATCTCAACTAATTTTATTGCTTGCTAATCTGCCCTGACCAAAGGCCTGAGGGTCAGGAGTCAGGACTGAGCTGTGCTTGCTGCTGGGAAGGTCAAACACTCCTGGGCAGTACAAGATACAATGGGAAAATTCATCATATCTGATGAGGCTATTGCTCCAATTAGGTCTTTTAAAGTCAGCTGGTTATACAGTAATCTCTCAATATCACGGCGGCGGGGGCGAGGGGGGTCAGTTCCAGAAAGATGTCTCCACAAGTGAAATCCACAAAGTGAAAATCCCTGAGCAGCAGGAGTAAGTGGAGGAGGAGGAGGCTGGCTTGTTTAATAGGCCTTTGAGACAGTGTTATAAAGTTTCCCCACCATTTTTATTAAGTTTGCAATACTGTTATAAGTGCGTAAGCTCTGAAAGCCCAAGAGCTAGTGGCACCTGCCTCCTCATCGCCCCCACCCCACGAGGGGTGAACGAGGGGGGAAGCTGGAAAATGTCTTTGCAGGAAAAAAAGTGTGATGTACTGAAGCCGCAAAAGATGAGGAGCAAAGTAGCGAGGGCTACTGTAAAAGGAAACAAATGCCTGAACAAGTAAGGGTGACAGTTCTACTTTCTCCTCTACTTTGTCAAAACAGAGATAGGGTGTTGACTCAGGTGTATGTCCTCCTCTTCCCACGCTTCACTTCCAGGTTGAGGCCTAAGTTTTGTGTCTAACCCTGCACTGGCAGTTGTAAGCAACAAGCAGATGTCATTATGCTTCTAGCACATTGCTGGACATAGCTTTAAAGCATCGTGAAAACAATTCCAGTTTGCATTAGTATTACAAAACCAAACAAGTGGAATAGAGACGAAGTTCAAAGTGTTTAACTAAAAGCAAATTATTCTTCATAACATGCAGAAAATATGTATCACAAGCAAAAGGCTCAGAAAATCAAAACCTGACCTCAGCTGAAGAACCATCCATTCTGTTCCATTTCCTGGCCACTTCACAGAATCACAGAATATTCTGAGTTGGAATGGACCCACAAGGATCACCAAGTCCAGCTCTCAAACAGCACCACTGCCTCCCTGGCGGGAATCGAACCCCCGGTCTCCTGCATGAGAGGCGGGGACACTCACCACGCTACTAAAGTGGACTTCCCATCAATTCTGTAAATATCTGGCAATTGAACTGTCTCCTGCACTCTCTCATGTATGTATAGGAGATGGACCCAGAATCAACACAAAAGTTACAGTCAGAAGGCAAAAAAAACCCGCAACAAATAATTCAACTGAAGTAAGCATTGAATTTTTACAAGAGGTTTGCTATTAATGTCAATCATCATAGTTAAACCCTTCCACGGGACAGTTAAAGCACACCTTTTTTAACTTTTTAGGTCTTCTCCCCCATATATAAAGTTTTATAAGATTAGATTTAGATTTAAGTCCAGCTATAGTCACTAGATCACTAAAGATGTTTTGGGGTACTCCAAGAGCTCCAGCAGTCACTGTCCTCCTCACAGAAGGCTTCATGACAAGGGAGTTCAGAAATTCCCACTGATGTAATAACATTGAGGCGGAAGACAGAGAGTATATGTGAAGCCCTTCATTCCAACTGGAAAACTAAGCACTGTCAAAACAGCAATGTTTCTGCATGCATAAAAATCAGTAAAAAATCCCAGTAAAATATGTAATTTAGGATTTGAACCAAAATTTGTAAGCAATAATAGTCAACATTACCTTTTTGTGGTTTGTTGTTGGATTTGGTTGGTTGGGGGGGTTTTGTTTGTTTATTTGTTTGTGGGGGGGGGTGTTGTGGGGTTTTTTGTGGTTGTTGTTGTTTGTATCGGGTTATTTACTGCCTATCTAGACTGTGGAACATGCGTTAGTCTCTTAATACTATATATCCACTTCAATACCTGTATCACCTTTTACCTGGGAATCTTCAGTCAGTTCAACTTCCTAACAGCTTCTGAGACAAGGAAAATACTACTTGTGCTGCCTGACTGGACAGTAAAGAGAGTGAATAATCAGCCTAGCCTTCATACTAGATGCCAATAATAGAGAGAAAAGCAATCCTTGTTTTCCCAGCAACATAGGATGTTCAGTGTAAGAATGAATGTTCAAAGGGGTCTTTTATGTTTGCAGAACAGTTGCATACAGTGCATTTAATTACCAGCACAGTAAATAAGTTACTTTGAGTTGTGTAACACAACAGGAATAAGTGGTCCCTACTTTTAGTTCACTGTGATCAGTTGCTTTCAGGCAAAACCAAGGACATAGTGATAAAGCACCTAACTGCTATCACTGTAATGGAGAAGTTAGCTTATCCAAGGGCATTAATTTGACCATGCTCCACAAGACCTATGTACACATTAAAAAAATCCACTTCATGTAAATGCAAATCAATTTCATTCCCACAATGGCAGGGCCCATGGATTTCCATTACTATAAAGAGCTCATAGTGTCAGGTTAAGTTTCACAGGTAGAAAATACTGCATATATAAAGTATGTCATTTCAGAGAATCATAGAATCCTTTGGTTTAGAATGAGCCTTTGAAGGACATCTAGTTCCAACATCCTTGCCATGGACAAGAACATCTTGCCCTAGACCCGGTTGCTCAGAGTCCCATCCAACCTAGCCTTGAAAATTTCCAGGGACACAGGAGGAGCGACTGAGAGAGCTGGGGTTGTTCAGTCTGGAGAAGAGGAGGCTGAGGGGAGACCTTGTCGCTCTCTACAACTACCTGAAAGGGAGGTGTAGCCAGCTGGGGGTTGGTCTCTTCTCTCTGGCTACACGTGATAGAACAAGAGGACACAGTCTTAAACTGCATCAGGGGAGATTTAGACTGGACATTAGGAGGAATTTTTTCACAGAGAGGGTGATCTCTCAGTGGAATGGGCTGCCCAAGGAGGTGGTGGAGTCACCGTCCCTAGAGGTCTTTAAGAAAAGGTTGGATGATGTACTTGGTGACATGACCTAGATATTAGGGTAGTGTGTTATAGGTAGGATGATGTGTTGGTAGCAGGATGGCAATAGGTTAGGTAACAGGTTTGGCTAGGTTAGGTTATAAGTGATAGGTTGGACTTGATGACCGCTATGGTCTTTTCCAACCTTACTGATTCTGTGATTCTGTGATCTATGACTTGTCTGGACAATCTGTTTCAGTGCCTCACTACATTCAGAGTGAAGAATTTCTTCTTAATGTCTAATCTTAACCTATCCTCTTTCACTTCAAAGCCATTGCCCCTTGTCCTGCCCTTTTAAAACATCCCTTTCCAGCTCTCATCAGACCCCTTTAGGTACTGGAAGCTCTTCCAAGGTCTCTCTGAAGCCTTCTCTTCTACAGGCTGAACAATCCTAATTCTGTCAGCCCATCTGCACAGGAGATAGGCTGGCAGAAGAGGAGAGGTACTCCAGCCATTTGATCATCTTTCTGGTCTCCTCTGGACTCACACCAACAGCTCCACATCCTTCCTCTGTTGAGGGTCTCAGAGCTGGAAACATATCTTTCAATCACCACAAGATGATTCAGAGCCCTGGGGCATGTGAGCAATTTCAAAATCAAAACCTGTTTGATTTGAAAGACTTTACAAGATTAAACAGCTAAATTCTCAATGGACCAGAAGATCCTCAACCTCCCCATAGCTCAGAGGCTACACAGGAGGCTCAGCACTGGCACTGACCTTGAGAATCTCCTCTCAGCCTCTGAAATCCACCCCCCGCCCAGGTAGTCCTCCCTCATACACACATGCAGGCATGAATAGAAACTGCCCAGGCAGACCTAGAGTATTAAGAAACCTGAAGCTCTGGTTGCTCTGACAACCCTCCCGTTATGTCACGATCATTACTTTTGAAAGCCTCCTCTAGCCCAGGGCTCCTGCATTATGAGCAGTGCTGGGTTCACCAGGTGCTGTTTCTAACAGGGTTTTCCATGACCTTGTCTATCAGCCACTGGCATACTCAGCATCCAAACCCAGCACAGCCAACAGAGTCATTTCCTCATGGACCCTTCTTGCTGCAGGAGCTTTATCCTTTCCAAAGATTAATGAATTCCCCTTGGCAGTGCCCTGTGACATTTTACTACCCATTTACCCATAAAAGAAGGATTGCACATCTGCTCCTAGTATGGACTCCTGCTTTATAATCAAGCCAGACTGTTTTTCTAATATCAACGCATGCAGTTCATCCTTTAACTTAAATCAATAAGGGTCAAAATAGGTTATGACTTTATGCATACAAGAAAGTTTGAGGTAGTCTGCAAACAGTTGTATGGATTTTGATGAGCCTCAAGGATGACTTTGCTGAAAGCATGGAAAGTTGCACATTTTCAACTAGTAGTCAGAAAAAGAGGGAAATATTATCAGCTAGTGTCAGTGCAAGTGCGCCTCTCAGGAACGCCAGAAATGAAGCAGGACTGGGGGAATGATTGAAGCATACTGCAATGCAACACTTACAGATGCACCTCAATCCATACTGCTTTAGAGATATATAGATAGATAGACAGATATTATATAGATATATATATATATAAGTAAGAATTTAGAAGGAAAAAAGACTATACTGTGATCTGTCGTCTTGTAAGGTAGGTGTTTGTCCATTTTTTCCAGGCAGCTCTTTAAGGAAGAGACAGATAAGAGGAAGAAACAGCAGTTGGAAACAAAGGATTTCCCAAGAGTAAGAATTTTATTTTCAAGAAATTTTAAAAGCACTCAAAAGAAAGAATACTGGATGTGCACTGATTTTTTTGGAATGAGAACCAGTCCTAAAAATGTAAAATAATTTTTAAAAACCTCTATAAAAACCTTTGTATGCTCAGACAGTACACATTTTTCTTAACTCTCAGGAAAATTGAGATAGAGAATAGCTATGGCTCAAGAAAATGCGGCTTCTGAAATGGCTGGTTTACCAGTTTGATACATTTACATTGAAGAATGTTAAAAACCCCATGAAATGGAACAGAAATATAAGAGGCATGACTCAGCAGTAGGACAGGACCATCTTTCTTTTGATTTAAAAGAGCTTGAAGAAACTCTGAAACATAGAAGCATTCAGAAATAAGCAATTTGAGGAACATTATACTTTTTTCAATCTATAGCACGGGGACTGACTGGACAGAATTAATGGGTGTTCTGCAAAAGCACTGCTGTCACAGTAAGATGACTCATGCTACATTGTTCTTATGCAGCATGTATATGAAAATCTGTATATCATATTTAAATGCTATAATATATTTACATTGTATGCAAAATACAGAACAAGAAAGTTCGTCCTACACTGTAAAAATATCATTTGTCTTATTTTTTAATACAACTGATACCAAGTCAATAACTGTCTGAAATGCCCACACTGTGTAAATGTGCAAAGCGACCTTCACTGTGAAAAGAAGGAATTTTCTGCTTTCCAACCTGCTGCTGTAAGTCTGCACTGTGGAGATGAGATGCCTTGGCCAATGGGGCAGCAAGATACCTCTGGGCTCCAGTAAGGAGCTTTAGTAAGGAGCTCCTTCTACTGCTGACAACAGGATAATGGAAGGATATCCTAGACAGATAAATTTTTTGAGAAAAATCTCCCAGTTAAATTTTCTTTTCATCATATAATCATGTGGAATAACTGTAGTCAGCTCATTTCATATACATAGTACTAAAAGGTTATACTTCTGAGATTGGCCATGCAGAATCCTAAACATCACAGGTTTTCTCAGACACTTGACTTGTTTCACCAAGTGTTGTATTCATAGATTCCTACAATCATAGAAGAGTTTGAGTTGGAAAGGGCCTTTAAAGGTCATCTAGTCCAACCCTCCTGCAATGAGCAAGAACACCTTCAATTAGACTGGATTGCTCAGAGCCCTGTTCTGACCTTGAATGTTTCCAGGGATGGAGCATCTGCCATCTCTCTGAGCAACCTGTGCTAGTGCCTCACCATTCTCATTGTAAAAAATCTCTTCCTTATATCTAGTGTGAATGTATCCTCTTTTAGTTTAAAACGATCACCCTGTGTCCTTTTGCTACAGTCCGTCCCCATGGTTCTTATTATTCCCTATTAATTTTCTCCTATTATTTTTAGAAAACCATAGTTTGAATGTCTCTCTAAAGTCTCACATGATTGTGATTCTCTTAAAAGAAAATTGTAAGGTGGGTATGGAATAGAAGCCAAGCTTTTTAAACAATTAAATGTGCAACAAACAGCTGAAGCAAGATTCCTAATCCTCATACCAAAATGGCAACTTGATTGTTTGGTGCATATTTTCAGAAGTCTACTTAATCCTATACAGATGTTATTGCTCTGATTCAATTTTCCAGGAATCAGTTATCTCATAGGTGTTAATTATTTTGTCCAAAATATAACTTATTCTTCACTCGTTCAATCACCTGCTCAATGAAAATTTGAGAGATCCTTTTGCCTTGGCTTCACTTCTTTTAATCTGCAGGAAGAATAAAGATGCTGCAAGGGTGCTTTATAAACCTCTTGTCAGCAGAGCAAGGTCTCCTCTGGTGACAGTGCCGTGGGCAGAAGCTAAACGCTGCCTTCCTGCATGGCCACTTGCAGACACTTGCAGTAAGAAAACCATTCTGGATACAGAACTCTGTGAAGGATACAATGCTGCTACAGGTGGTACAAGGCCTGGGAGGTTGCCATAATACAGATAGGACAATAGATCTGCTAAATTTCACCATGGGCCATTCTTGCTGTTAAATACCTGATTTAGGAGGGCCAGCTGCCCGATCACATCCTTCAGAGGTACAAGTTCAGCATAGCTCCCCTGAAATGACTGAAATTGTCTAAGGAGAAAAGCAGTTACCCAATCACTGAAAGCTTTCAACAGTAAGTCTAAAACTATACAGAAATCCAACAAATACAAAAAAACAGAGCAATTTTGGAAGACATTCAACCCTTATCTCACTTCAGAGCTTGGCATCATCTAAAAGAAGTTTCACAATATTTTCTGTGATCACAAATATAAATCTTATGAAATATCATTAAAGCTTTAATTGAAGTAACTTTCACAGCAAGCTAGAACTGTGAGGCCACATGCTGCAAGTGGTCTAACTATGGCTGCAGTTAGAGCCATACTGGAGTTCTTAGGACATTTGAGACTTACAGGAGCAAGTTCCCTACAAGTCACAGCACTTCTGTTGAAGTGCTACATACTTTTATAGCATAAGCTTTTAAAATTGAAAAAAGGTTCTGTGACAAATTGAAGGTTAAAAATGTCAAGTATCTGACACCATCTTACACTGATGTTCAAAAGTTGCCTCCATGCAGTCATTATTCGGCCTTTATTCACTGACTCACATCGCTTCCTTATTGTGCTGGATGTTAAAGCCGAATGAGAGTACAGCCTTTTCACATTTATGTTTTGCTCAGTCTAAATCTTTAATGTCCCTATATTACCATCCAAGGTAAGTAAGAAAGTCCTACTGAATAGCAGTGCACAAATGACTAATACTACTGCCTATTAGATTTATCTTTTCTTCCCTCTCCTGAGGGATGCTTTAAAGCATCACAGTCCAATCTCAGACCTGCAGTGCCAACTTACTACAAATTTAATGCACTAGGGGTTTAATGCAAGCGTGCAGCCCAAGTCTGCATTTTTGAGAGATGTAACTCCAGCAAGTGAGTAGTCAGGAATCCACCTAACCTGTTAGCATTTACTCCTGCCTTAAAAATCTTACCAAAGCTTAGGAAGAAGGCAAGTATGGGCACATGTGCTGTTCAGGGGCTCCAGTCCTTCCTCCTGTTCTATAAATGAGCTCCATTTGGGTTGGGCTGCTCCGAAGTGTAGATGCAAGCCTTCGAAATCAGGCTGTTAGTGGGCTATCAGCAATCTCTGTGGATTGCTCTGTATGCCTCTTGCAAGGATGAGTAGGCAAATTTCCAGTATATTTTTCATATTCACGTTGGAAGATGCAGTGAAGAGATTGCTTATTCTGAAGTAGGACTTCACTTAAGCAACAGTTATATGACACTATAATCTAAAGTCAGTAGTTATAAAAAAATAGCAATTATCCACCAGAGGAAAAAGATTTGAGTACCTTAATGCTATGATAAATAGTAGAACCTGTACTTGCATGGTCTATCCCATATGATAGTTTCCTGGAAGTTTTTAAAAGTACATATACTGAGGGGGGTTGTTTGGTTTTGGGTTTTATTTGTTGGTGTTTAATATCTGTGCAAATCAGATCCAAACCCAAAATACAGCACTCAAGAGGCATGTGGATTTATTGACTTCATTAAAACATTTCTCAGAGATACACACTAGATTTCCTATGCTGTAGACAGAATCTTATTCCACCACTGTTCTGGTCACTCATGGGAGTACAATGCCAATTTTCTTCATTACAATGCTTTGGTATTATAGCAGGTAGAAGATGCTCAGACTCAATAAACTGAGAAATACAGGCCTTACTTCTCAACCATGAGCAGAATGGGTACAACTTTTAAACTGTTTTTATAACACAGGACTTGATCAATCACAGCTGAAGCAGAAAGCTCTCCATCAAAATCTAACAGATGTTTTTTGCGTGATTTGTCTTCAGTTCACACATAAGACACAAGAAATGCCACTGCAAAAAAAATGGCTAGGAGAGAGCAAAGTGAGGGAACATCACAACTGACAAAACAAGATTATGCCTTGCGTGTATGACCCCTGTGTAAAAATACTTGATTCACTTCTGCATGAAGCTGCCCTATAAAAAGGTCACATCTACTGTATTACCATCCTATAAATAATTCAGGGTTATAAAGCTTCTTATCTGATGTTTGAAAATTCAGAGGGCACACAAGAGTGCTTTTTGAATAAAGTCTTCATAAACCTTACAGATCAGAGTATATTAAACTGTGCTGCCTTTACCACAACCCTGATGAACGATGCATTACTCCCTTAGCCTACAACACAACAGGTCCTTGGGATTCTTTGCACAAGTTCACAATGAAGACAAATTGCAAAGCAGTTCAGCCACTCACAGGCTAAGTGCACAGGCCAGTCTGGGCTCAAAGACCTAGAAAGAAACTATGGATTTGCACGTGAGCTCTTTCACACTAGACTTTGTACAAAGCACAAAATAGGAGCTGATGTTTGCCATAATGAGTTTTGGTCTAAATACTCAGGAGGGAAAGACAAGCTTTCTATCACCGCAGTGCAAACAAAGATATTTTCCAGAAATCATGCTACTGCTAATGCCAAACAACTATATATTGCTGCATCTGAAACTTAAATGTGAATACATTGTGGTAACAGCACTGCTACTGCTATCCATACTCTGCAATTTGCATGTAATGTTGCATCTTGCTTTCTTTTTTTCTCTTAGACAAATTTTAAAGAGTAGCATCAGAATTTTTGTTTTCAGAACTACTCAAAATATTTCAACAAATGGCTTTTCAAGTTGTTGATGTATATCTGGCATGAAATACCAGAACACCAGCCATTTTAGAATATTTGTCATCTTCTGGCAATTACTAGCAAGAATTAAATAAAAAAGCAAAAGAAGGAAAGAGATCGTTTTGAAAACTACTGGACTAAATCAAAGCTAAATGCTTCTTTTCTAGTTGATACTTTAAAATATTTGCAATAAAGAAAAAAAGTACCCTTAATCTGTTTGAACTATATTGTCTCTTTATATAATTTTCCCACTGTTTTTATAGATGAAAAAATGCAGAAGAAACATCTGTTTAACCTTAAAACTCACAATCTGTCCATTGTCTCCTATGGAAAATAGAAACTGTATTGATTTTCCAGGGTTTTTTTTCTCCTCTGCAATGGAAAATTGAAAATGACTTCAGCATGCTTACACCTTAGCCTAGATCTATATGGTCCAGCTGGCAATTCTGTAGGCCAAATTGATTCTTTGGGATTTTTTCTATCTGTGCTACTACCTTTTCCCCAGAAGAGATTGGAATAGCTTCAGAGAATGACTGCTCAGCACTGACAGGTGACTGTCTCTGCCTGTGTGTCTGTACCTACAGCCCAAACTACAGCCACACCATCCACCATGTGGGGTTATGATGCACCCGAGATGCAGCCCCACACTAAAGAACACTCATCTGTAGGAATATGAGGGAGATGGAGGGCAAAGATGATACATCTCTAACAACTTGTGGGGATGGATCTGAAAAACTTTTACCTGAAAATGCCACTATCATTACTGGTTGTTTAAATATCAGCCCAATTCATGCTGTGTGCTATCCAGGCATGAAAAAAGAAAAATCCTTAGCTTAAAGGAAGGCAAGCTGTCCTATATTATATGGCTACCACACAGCCTTGAACTGGTTCCTTGCATCTTTGAGCACATGTGTAGAGCAGTAAGCTACCTGCCTATCTGATCAAACATGAGGGAGCCAGCCCTCACCCCCTATTCTGATGAACCAGCCATCCAGCACAGAGGGGGAAAAAAAACATTACTCAGGACAGGTAACAAATGCAATGCTTCTTGTGAAGGCTGCAAATTACAATTTTCTCAGAAGAGAGTGGAGAAGTGATGAATTTTTTTTGGATGGCAAATCCTTTCTAAGGTGCTGTGAGGAGCTATATATTAAAATTTACAAAACGATTATGAACTGTGACCAAAACCCATATTCCCCAAGTTAAATCACACCTACAGGACTGAATTCTACCAGAGACCTACCACCATCAATTATGTTCTCCTAGAATAAAAACTGCAGAACATATAGTGGCAGAGCAGTATCTTGAAAGGGAAGAGGAAGAGGAAGAAAGACTACAAGAAGAAATTGTCATGACTTTGATTTTCTCGGTATTATTCTTCCTTTTCAACAGTTTATCTAGTTCCAAAGTTCTTATTTCTCACACAAAATAGGAAAGCAGGTGTGAATTGTATTATATAAGTGGCTCAAAAATAGTCTTAAAAATTTAAAATGATTGCTTACAATGTTGTGTTCACTTTATTTTGGTGAGAGAAATAATTAATATTCACGAAGGGAGAACAGTATCAGTTTTGTTAGCTGTTAAATTGCTGTACATTCCTCACTCATTTTTATTACTCATCACTATTTTCCTGCTCCCACGGTAGCTGCAGGAATGAACCCTTGGCTGCTGTCTGTCCACAGCACGTAGCTGTCTCTCAGTCAGCTTTAAAGTGTTAGCAGTCATGCTCTGATAAATCTGCCACGGTAGGAACAGGATTAGGTCTTACGTTACTTTAGCAGGATCAGAACTAAGCCTCGAATCCTCGCATATGTTACGCACACACGGGTGCACCAGCAAGCAAAATATCTTCAGTGCTTCAAGAGCCCTGTAGTAGCTCAGTTTTGCATCATTTGTTATAAAGACTATTTGGCAATTCAGTCAACAGGAATCTTGTGTTGTGTGAGTCATGATGAAGGGATGGACGTGTGGTTCAAATGAGTGATAGCAAAGGAGTCCCATGAAGGAACTATGGCAGAGCCAAGGTGAGCAAGTCTGCCCAGGGAAGGCACATCAAGGGATGCTGAGCACAAAGCATCATGCCAACAGCCTGACAGGTCTCCTTGGCTGCTGCCACACACCAAAAACTGCCTAAAGTGAGGGTCATGCAATGCCCAGCAAGCAGCTAAAATCACTGATCACTGAGAAGAGTTCAGTGAATGGTAGCTGTGACAACAGCAGACTAGGTCATGGACAGCATGCAGGACTGAGGCTTTCTCCTCATGGTCCCCTGTGCTGAATGTCTACTCTCACAGTCCTGGCTGAGCCACCTTCCAGGTGCATGGGAGAGGAGCACAGAGAGACACATCCTGTATCGAAAGCCTTGTGGATCTGTACCCTTAACACATGATTTGGGGAACAGGAAAGCTTCCCATGTTTGCAGCAGCCCACATAGTAATTAGTTTTGCCTTAGGGAGCCAAACTCTCACTTATCCAGATGCAGAGACATTGCTCCTTTCACACACTACAGAAACAGTGTGAGAGCAAACAGTATATTCTCTGAGATCCCACAGGATGAGACAAAATTTGCCTTGGGGACTTCCACTGAAGCTTCTTGTCATCATTCTCCCAAGATTACTGTGGCTTCAGGTCAGCACAGACTAGGGTGACTCCCAAGTGGGGCAGACTTGCAATAACAACATGAAATATAAGTAACTGCTTGTAGCTACAGGTATCTCTTATTCCACAAAAGTGGAGTTATAAAGAGATAAATTACAGCAGTAATATATAAAATAGAAAAGCCTGCTTTGTGCAAAACACACAGCAATAGAAGTATGTAATGGGCACATACATTGCTTTGTTTTCAAAGGAATTCAAACTTTCCAGCATCTTAAAATACTTCAGAAGACAAAGGTAAACTTTCTCTCACCCCTAATCAGCTGCAGATGCAACTAGAGAATGAGCAATGTCACCAATGAATGTAAAATCTAGAGCAGCAGACTGCTTAGCTGAGTGGACAGTCCACTTGAGCACTTGGGAATCATGCTCTTTTTTGAAACCTACCTGACAACAGGCATACAGGCACATGGGAAGACACTGGAGAGAGATTTATTTTGACCTAAAATTGTGTCTTGGCTACCCACTGCAGCCACTTGTGAAAATAAAGGCATTAGATCAGTTGAACTTTCATGAAACCTTACAATATTGGGTAACATTAGGTGAAACATTACAATATTCTTCACTCTAAGGAACAGTATTATTCATGTATTCTCTTTTTAAAAAAAGGAAAAAATAGGTGGAAGTAGTTATTGTAACCACTATTTAACATTCTGCTTTAATTTCTCTTGGTCTAAAATCTTGTTTCTAAGAAAACAGGGAATGCCCTTAGGCATTCTTGAGGCATACAGGTGCTGTGGAGGCACACAGTCTCCCAAAGGCAGTGCCTGATCTCTGTTTTCTCTATTAAGACTAAAACTGCCATGCAGCTAAAGCAATTATAAGCAACAAATGCCTGATGATCCACTTGCACTTACACTTTCCGTATTAAAGGAATTATTGAAGAAAAATAAACAGTCAGAATGGGGAAGCTTTACAGTAGTAGATGAAACTTTTCTACTCTTCCCATCCTCCCCCAAAAGCTATTTCTGGTTTTGCTTTAAAACTGCCTGAAAGATGTCAGACATGCAAATGGCATGTCTGACATCTGGCACTAGCTCCAAGAAGAGCAGAGCTGCAGCAAAAGGAGGAGCAGAGACTGAAGCTGAGCATCTGCTGTGTTATGTGGGAGCTCTGCAGCCTTCACTAGCTCTCCTTGTTCCTTCCAACCCCACTTGCGCTGTAGCACTTGCCTCTCCTATGAGCCATTGCTGCAAGAGATGGGTCCTCATTCTTTATCTCTCCTTGCAGTCCTGCAGCAGCCCTCTTGGAGCAGAGTTAACTTCTCTGATGGAAAGTGTACACCCACCTCCCACATGGCTGTCAGACAAAGCCCTAAATATTCCAGATACTCTTTGTGAGAAAACACTGAGCATGGCTACCACTTCTACAACAGAAACTGCTAATAGATTGAGGAACCATTTAGGAAAATCTCAAAAGGGTCAGAAGAAAAAGGGCAAGCAGAAGAGCAGCTCAATCTCATTTGTAAAGCCCTAGGCCAAGTACGTATTGCTGTATTTGCTGTGTTTTTGTTTTGGAACCTGAACTTGTGAAAAGGTAAGTCAATGATAGGCACCGGATAATCTTTACTGAGCTCCAAGTTATGGAACTGTGGCTTCAGTTACCATCACTGTCCCGAACACCACTCATTAAAATATTTGTGCAGTTCATTGCATCAGCTACGTGCTGAACATCTCCTCCTAACCACTTCAGAAAGCAGGAAAGTCTCATTCTGTTTCTGATGAGAGCAGTATCAGTGTTTGAATTCAACAACAGTGAACAACACCCATGAACATGGTCCTGTGTAAGAATGCAGCATCTCACCATCTAACCATTAGGCAACACACATCCTTCAGTGTGTCCCCTCAAAAGTCCTGAAGCATGCCCCTGCTTTCTAGCAAACCATTCTGCAGACACTGGTAAGATGCTTTCCAGCCTTCTCCCAGAAAATACTTTTTTCAGCTAAATGACAGAATGAAAAGGCTTTAGACACTGCTTTTGTACAACAGAAAGGACCATCAGTGTCCTTCTCCACATGCTGGCTTCTCAAATATATGCTACAGAGATGGTCTCAACAACTAAGCACTGATTTATTTCCCTTCAAAAAATGAATTAATAATTCTGATGAAAACCTGTTTCTGCTTCTTACAGGAGGCACTTTCAGAATCATTGCACTAGTGTGGCAAACCTGCTAACTTGCTGCTTGCAGAAAGACAAAACAAAAGGAAAGAGGATGCTAGTGGAAAAAAGCCACAGTAAATAGCCTTCCACAAAAGGCAATATCCATTTGCATGAGAAATTGCAGCTATCCCTTTAGTGCAGACCTCAAAGAAGACAAGAAGTAGCTGCTTGGAGAAAATTGAGTACCTCTATCTGAAAGGTCTAGAGGAAACATCCACTTACACATACCACAGCCTAAGGTCATTACCCGCTACTGAGATGTCATTCAAATAATTTGGTAAATAACTGTATGTACGTCACTTCTATCACATTAGTCAAGCTGACAGTTCTCGCCTATAAAATATAAATAGGAGAGATAACAATAGGATTAGTTCAGTTCCATCTAACTCAGCGCTGTTAATATCTTTTCATAAAAATGCATTCAGGAGTCTGCCTTGCAATCATCCAGGCATAACTTTGTTATCATGAACTAATTATTATAGACAGTTTGCAATGGCTACGCATTTCTGTCTCTAGCAAACAGATTAAATCCCTGCAAGATGTCTACAGCAATAATCATGCAAGACTGTTACAGTGAAAACTCCATCTTTTTCCTTAATGCTCTGAATATCACAAGCAACTGATTCCCTGGTGAGGCTGTCTGTAGGACTACCAGTGACTAGTCTAAGAACTGGCCATAGGGAAAAATGCAGACATGTTTCACACACACACAGAATCACACAGAAANTCAGATTCATAATTTTTATCTCACCATGAGAAAACAGTATCTCAGCTCTGCAAGACACACCAAATTAAAGGAAGTTCATTGTCTCCACCGATACAGGTGATCAGAAAGAACAAATATGAGCCATCACACAAGAGAGAGTGGATAGCCTACAGTAATGCAGCAACAGCATTGCCAGTCATCTATCTACCAATGTGTAGGGATGAAAAAAATGAAAAACCCCATCTCACTTACGGTTATTTTTCTATCTGGGCCTCACCACTCTCCTGTAAATTCTTCCCTGGGATTTACTGGAGTTAAAATGAGCCACAGAGGCAGAAAGCAGACACACCACCCATACAAACATTTTCCAAAGCAATTCTTTGCTTCTGGTGCTTTGGCAGCTCCAATTGACTAACAATAAATCACAGCTTTTGCCTGAGTCAAGAATTGTTTTAAATGCCATTCTCTGTAAAATCTCATACCAATTTAGTGATGCTATGCTCTGATGAATGGAAGACAGCAGTGCTGAAATCTCTTTTAGAATGACACTTTTACTGACAGCATTTTGTAAACAATGCTGATCTGGGGATCAAAGAGGAGCATGTAAATATTTTGTTGCAGCATTTATTGCAGGGATTTTATAAATAAATGCATAAATATATATGTATATACATAGAAATTACAATTACAGATCTTGGTTGATTTTGCTCAGTCCCTTTGTTCTTTGAAGTAAAATTCAGTCTTGTAGGAACCTCACAGTACTGTCACAGCATTTAACTGGAAATGTTATTTTCCACCATTTGCTTTGATTATCTTCCACAGAAGTTTTGTTTTGCTCCTGGTGACAAAATAAACTTGGTGCAAAATTCCAGAAATCAGTGATACACAACTGCAGAGCCTCAATTATGGATTTTGCCAATATTCAAAAAGAAAAAAGCAGAAGTGTATTATATACAAAATGAACAAGCAGATTTTTTCCTTGGTATTAACCTCAGGGTTGACAGACTGGTTGGATAATCCAATATACACAAGTTTTTCCTAGAGCCACTTTCATGAAGAGGACAAAAAATTAAAATCAGCTAAGTATAACTGAACTTATTTTTATCACTCAGTTGTCTAGAAATCACCAGGTACATTTGTACTACTGCTGGAAAACCATTATCATTAACAACCATATCGATTTCCACTTACAAAGATGTCTTTAAAAAAAATAATGGCCCAGTTTGATGAGACAATTCCCTTATAACCACACACAGAATTATGTGACATTACAACCCTTTGTGCAACAGCTTGTTCTCTACTTTTGCTATTTGTGAAGATGTAGTAAAGAAGCACTCAGTCCGTTTGTGATCTGTGGTATAATTCATGCAATGGCAGTGCTTTTTTCCTTTACTGTCCTCCCAGTGGGACTTAATACTGAGTTGGAAGAATGGTACGTAATATTTTTGTCTGCTCAAGCTTTGTGTAAACAAACCACATCCATTAAAACCATCAAGTGTCTCTACATTTGTTAAGCTGACAACCAATTAACGAATTGTGATGTACATTTCCCCTGGAAAAGGGGCTGTTAATATTGTTCTGCTAGTCCTTTAACAGAGGAGGCTGTGATCTCTGAGGTGCTTTGCTGAAGGGGAAAACTTTGTGTAACTTACAAGTCCTGCCTGCTCAGATTTCATCAAAAGCACTGAAAAAATGGCATCATTCTTCCATGAGTCCAGTTACATGACAGAGCAAACATCCAAAGAGGAATAGGGGTGATAAGGGGTGCTGGTCACACAAAAAATGGGCAGAAGCTGTTGCTGATCTTGTTGCTGATCTTGTGCCTACTGCCTATCCTCAGATCAGTCTGTTCTGAACTACTCGAGGGAGAAAGACCAGCTATCAGGTAGAGATTTGACCCCACCTACGCTAAATCAGCACAGTATACTTTCTCCTACAGGCCAATTTTAAAGGAATTACAGCTCTCCCTGGGACTATCTCTTTTCTAGAAATAAAACTCTGATGCATAAGTGTGAAAGCATAGACCACCAACGGCATCATCATCTTCAACAAGGATAATTTCCCAGCAACTCCTAGACTGTAACTTGAGAAGGGAATAATACATTTAAATTACATTCCAGGTTCAACAGTTCACAACAGATTTCTCTCAATTAGTATGAGAAAAAGCTTTTTTCTTAGTTCTTTTTATAATATTTATTTGCCTTTTAACTAGTTTTCCTGCAGGCATATACTATAAAGCCATAAAAGTGGATTTTTATACTGCAATATCTTAAAAGTTGTGTGTCTGCAGCTACCTTAATGTTATTCTTTATTGAAGTCAGCACCATCAAATTTATCCTTTTATCATTCGTAATCCTCAAATAGCTGATACAACTGCAGGAAGATCCAAACACATTTATTTCCAATGCATCCACGGTTGAGCCCATTTATTTTGCTTGACTGCTGACAGTCCTAAACAGTAATAGAAAACACTTTTGATTAGCTGAAATAAAGCACCCTTCTAGCAAATGAACTCTTGATGAGGGTGTCATTTTCTATCATTCACAGAATTTGTTGAAATTCTCAATATTTAAAGTTGTTTAGACTGATCATTTGGGCTGTTTGTACTCCAGTTTATAAATTATGACTTTGATCCTGAAATGGAACAACTAGAATGGTGTAATAGAAATATTTCAGTTGTTGTAGAGTCAAGGATTTACCTGATTTGCCTCTCTGTCCAATATGGAGAGGAAAGATCTTACTCTTTACAGGTTTTGGGATTACATTTTTTTACTATTTTAAGCCAAATCCTGATTTCTGCTCTCCTTGTGTATAAAATTTTCTACTCATTCTCATATCCATTATAGCTCTTCACTCACTTCAAGCAGGAATGCACTTTTCCCCTTCCCTCAGAGGAAAAGGCACATTTCAAACACTATGCAGCAGAGAACTTCCAAAATCCCCCTGAAAAACTCATTGCCTCTACCCAGTTCACAGGTTCACAGGTTATTNATATTTTATGCTGTCTCAGACAAATACCATCAGGGAGTCCAAAGAACAGGAACCATATGCTTGAGGGCTGCTAGTGCATTGTCCTCAATTGAGGTTCCTTTACAGTGTCCAACCATAGGGAACATTTAAGCAGAGATGACATTAGTGATTAACGAATATTTCAGTTTCCCTTGACATTTCATTATGTGTAGTTGCATTTTTGTGATCATGAATGCTATTCTAGTTATTAGCTCGTTGTTGCAATAAATGCCTGTCCATTCCCAGCACCAGCAAGCTCCTGCGTTGTTCAGCCTCTCTGGCAGAGAGTTTCGTTCTCAATCTTTTTTAAATGTCCAGGCCAGACAGTCCATTCACAACAGGCAGATTTAACATAGGAGTGTGATTTTAGTGACTTGCAGACACCTCACTGTTGTATAACCATGCAGAAAAAGATGCATTGGCTTCAGCTTAAAATGCTTATTTTTGGAAGCTATTATAACTAAGAGCAGAATAAGAACATTGGTAGGTACATTTATGCAATAGTTCAGGGGTGATGGATGCAAAATTACACGGAGAACATTTGCTGCATAAGTCACTTGACTTGGTGTCTCAAGACTAACAAAAACAAGGAATAAGACATACACAGAAAGAGGCAATTCTGGAATAAATGCTGGAGGTGGAAGGCCTATAGAAACCTCAAGTCAAAGACTGTTGCCTAAGTGTGTGTAAACATTTGTACACACAGACCTATCTGTTAATAACAGCAAGATTTGAAAGGGCAAAGGAAGGGTGGAAAATGTGAAGAAGGAAAACGTGACGAAGGAAAATGTGAAAACCACTTTTTGGTCCCTTCTGGCTCTGCCAGTGCCCCTGGCTCAGAAATAGTGAAACACAGAACTGACTCAGCAGGTTTCAGACTTCCCACCTCAAGCATAAATGCCCCCATGCAGGCACAATCCTAAGCACCCATGCGATTCCTCCAATAACATGAAACAAACAAACCAATAGAACAATTCTTTCCAGCAGAACTGGGGAACATAGACTTGGAAGGCAATGTCAGCTCTTCCAGATCCAATACTGTGCTGTCACAGACAACTGCAACGTCTCCCTTGGCTTAACAAGTTCTGTCTTCAACCTAATTTCATCTTTCTTTTCCTATTTAAAAGTCAGTTTCAACATCTCATCATTTCCATAATAAGAAACCTGATTTTTAATTCCATCTATATTTATCCATGATCTGTGTTGATCTATTTGGCGTAAGCCTTACTCTTTCTTTAGTAAGGAATGGTCCTGAAGTCCCATTTTATTTTCCGTTGGAGTTCACCATTATAATATTTTATACCAAATGCAATGCTATGCCATTCTCTGCTCTTAAATTAAAGAAAACATACTGCCATAGAACTGTTGGACCACCAACTCTTAAAGAGTTGGAAGAACAGTATATCTTACCGGTCCAGCATGTGAAAAACAGATTACTGACAGATGCCATATTGACCTTTCCGCAGCATGTGAAGCATTCATTGTGGCCAGGAAAATGTTTTCAAAAAGTCAATTTTGACAGCAAGGGCAGGCTCCCAGCTGGCAGTGAGGTTGCTCCATACCTAGTTTTGCTATATGAGCATATGTCTACCTCTTTAGAACACAGCAACAAAATACGTTTCTGTAAAAATTTTCTCATCTCCAAAATCTTTAATGAAAGTCCGACACCTTGTAACTAGATTCTTTTTCCTTTATTTTATAATGAAGCAGCTATTTGATAAATACCTGTTATAGCAAACAAATACGTATAAAAATGTTATTATTATTTTGGTGCTTTTAAAATTGCAGCCTACTTTAAATAAAAATAAAAATTGTTGTTTTAAAAGGCATTGGTTATGTACAAAACACAGAATAAATAAAAGACCTTGAAAGTAATCCTAAGATGAGTATTAAATAACCTAGTTGGTTTTTTCCTATGTTATCAACAGTAGTACTATTGCTTATCATGCTTTGGAATTCACAAGATGAAGAACCAAAAATACCCTGCCTTTTAGGTTTTAGGTTTTTGGCTAGATTAGGTAATAGGTGATNATTAGTTATAAAAGTTATATTCCTAAGAACAGTTTGTTACAACATGTTTGATTTTTCAAGTAAATATAGTAGGTGAAATTCNTCTTTTCCAACCTTACTGATTCTGTGATTCTGTGATTCTGTATTACGCATTTCCAAATATTTATAAGCGTGGGATTCCTAAATATATGAGTTGGGTTCCTTGTATAGGTACTTGCCTCCAGGAATTGTGCCATCAGGGGAAAAACGACCAAATGGAGTCTTTTCATGAAGTTACAGGAACAGGCAAGCACTATAACTCTTGGTGTTCTATTGTGAATCTTAAACTATCAAGTGAGGGGTTTTTGTAATGGTCTTCTTCTTAGAACCAAATAGTGCCTGCAAATGAAAATATTTTCAATATGTAAAAAGAAAGAACTAGCAGTTGGTCTAGTATGGTAGGTTGGCTAGGACTCAGAAGTGTTAGTTTAAATATCTGGTTAAAAAATCCTTCACCAACAGGTGAAATGATATTTCTGGCCTATCCCGACCCCTTAATCTTATACCATCTGCTCTACCTCTCCTCTCTCATAAAGGCAGCTCTGCCCCCACCTTCAACCTCAGTGAGGCAGAAAGTTCATGCTGCTGTGCACTGAGCAAGTGTACCTCATTCTTCTTCAACTCTTTCATTAATATCTCTCATTTTCCAAAGACTGTAGTAAAGGTGGAAAACCAGTTAAATACAAACCATTCATCATCTGGAGTCTGTGCACAGAAACAGTGCAGGAAAATTAAGGAAAAAAGAGAAAGGGATATATGTACACGCTTTTTTAACCTAGGAAAACAATAAAAAGTTCATCAGAAAATGGGAAAATCACTGAGAATTGTCAAAGCTTCAGAATCTGATAAATTCAAAGCAACCAAAGCGCAAAAAGGAGATAGCTTAGGGAGTATCTCTGCACATTTGTTACACCTCATTCAAGCTACTAAGGCAGTCTCAAGTGGATTCAGAAAAGGGAAGTGCACTTCAAGTTAAAGGCTGTTCAGAGCAAAATGCAGTTCTGCATTAGGATTAGATTTCATGCAGCATTCAAACCTCAGCAGAACCTGGAGGCAAAACAGTGGCAGGCAATGGAAGGAAATGGGGGAAGGAAGAGCAGTAAATGAGGAAGAGCTTTATGCCATGTCACTGGAGTGCTGCTGTCAGTCCCTGGCTGCCTTATCATTTATTTGGCAGATCTCAGCTAGGGTCTCTTCCAGTATTCTAAGTACGGAATAGTATTCTAGTCTAGAGACTCTTCTAGTATTCCAAGTATGTTTTGCCTTTTCTTCAAATTAAAATTTTAAAGCCAATACCAAAAAGCAAACCAACTGTATTGCAATATTTTAATTTTATTTTTCTCTACTTCGGGAAGTTCTCAGTACTTAGGCTTTTAAAGTCAAAGAGAATTGCAAAGATATATGGAAAATCATGGGCTTCACTGTAGAAAAACGAAGTCCATTAAGCACCTGAAAAATTAACTGAATGCTGAGACACTAAGCTGCACAATGAATGGAACAGAGTAAAAGCAGGTTGCTACACAATTTTGAGTGCCATGATGAGGTACATTTGGAAAATAAACAAAAATTAAAGCCATTTCTATTAACGTGAATGACTTCACTTGCGCAGGAATTACTCAGACAGATTGCTCATCCACATTGCCTAAGACTAATCAGTATCTCTCTCTAATGTGTCTAGAGGGCACCATGGAGAATCCTATTTAGAAGACAGACGTGCAAGAAGGGAAGAGGTGCTGGGAAGAGAGGAGAGCGGAGCCAGTACTGGCATTGTGGTCACTGTGAGAGAAGGAGCAGGAGCAGGGTCAGGCCACAATCACAGAATCACA
>WEKX01023409.1:113050-127928 GCA_013390025.1 Pitta sordida
CCACAAGGATCATCTAGTCCAACTCACCGGCTAATGCCCGTACAGAGACCGAACGCACACTCCAGAGTGGTGAACATAAACCTAGTTCCCTCACAGGCGCACAGGCCACTCTGAGCCAGAAGGGACCCACAGGACCATCCAGCCCAACACCCCCAGCTAGACCATGTCACTAAGCTACTCATCCAGTCTTCTCTTAAACACCTCCAGGGACGGTAACTCCACCACCTCTCTGGGCAGTCCATTCCAATGAGTGATCACCCTCTGTGTGAAAAACCTCTTCCTAACATTCAGTCTAAACCTCCCCTGGCGTAGCTTAAAGCCATGTCCTCTTGCTCTGGTGTTGTCAGCCTGAGAGAAGAGATCCACAGCCACCTGGCTGCAACCTCCCCTCAGGTAGCTGTAAACAGCAATGAGGTCACCTCTGAGCCTCCTCTTCTCCAGGCTGAACAACCAATGATACTGTGAGGGAAACAGTAAAGCGCTTCTCAGCCAGAGCCTTACAACCAGCTTCCTTATCACTTCTTGTTATACAGCAAGATGTCAACAAGCCCGTACTCCACACAGCTCTGTGTATCAGGGGACCTGACCATTTTCCATGGCAAAAACTAATTTGCTCAGAATATTCTCAAAAAATACTTGAAGCAACTTGTTCACTTTTTCTCACCCCCTTCCCTGTGTGCAGCAGCTCCCTAAAGCTCCTAGTTTAACAACAGCTACGTCACTGTTCATTTTGTACCATTTTTTTTCAGCATTGTTGGCAAAATAACTCTGTTGCTATTATTGGCTGCAACCGAATATAATGAATTCATTACCAATTTCATCTCATAAATAACTATTTTGCTCTTGCATTATTAGATGCTTTCAGAAGTAATACATCAATTAATAAACACAGCAAGTGTCTTCTGTTTCACTGCTGACAAGGCACAAATTTTGTTAATTTTAGATGTCAAAGTCTGTCATTAAACTAGTCAGCATACTCTGCATAATAAATACCCAACAATCACCATTAGTTCTAATTTAATATTTGCACTATGACACTGCGTTTACATTTAGGGGGGAAAAAAGTTGAAAATTACACTTGCTATTATCAGTTGTCCTGAAAGAAATGAGAAAAAAACCCAAAAGCAACTCATTATCAGATTCTTTTAATTTCATTATCCGTGTTTTAATAATTCTACTTTCTTTTTCTGAACAAATTTTTGTTCCTCACTGGAATGTTCTGGTGGGAAATCATAGAACATATAAATTGGTCAAGAAACTGTAAGCAAGTTGTTAGAAAAATTGGTAAGAACAGTAATAAATAGGCAATTTAATTACAATGCATGCATAACTAGGAAGCAACTGTGTGTTTTATTCTGCCTGGAAATGTTGATTTGCAAACACTGGACCAAGTAACATGCCTCTAGAATGACTTTGTATCCCCTAGCAAAATGGATATTCACATTGTAACAATGTATAATATTTTTTCTTTGGTATCAGAGGTAGAAAACCTCTAACCCAAGCCCTCAAAACTGGAGGGAAAATAAGCAGACTTTTGCCTTTTTATAGGTAAGCCCAGAAGACTTGAAAC
The DNA here is from genome assembly GCA_013390025.1 of Pitta sordida. Classification (NCBI taxonomy): domain Eukaryota; kingdom Metazoa; phylum Chordata; class Aves; order Passeriformes; family Pittidae; genus Pitta; species Pitta sordida. The sequence continues at coordinate 114,621 of WEKX01023409.1, forward strand.
AACTCATGCTGGGAGAAAAGTGCAAAATGGCATCATCAGGTTACACTGAAACACTCAGTTTTGAGTCCCTTATTCTCTGCATCAGAATCCAGATACATTTCAGAAAGTGTTTTCACATTTGTAGAAGGCTGAGGTTGAACTTGGCTGTCGAACGTTTTCCTCTATACTGAAGGATATGTTTCTCTACCAGAGATCACTTCAAAAAAGTTGGCACTTACCTGCAGCATGTTCAGCTTCTCAGCACAAAGTAATACAAGCAGAAATGTCACCTGATGCTTTTTTTTCCAAAACTGCCAGTGGCATAACTCAGATACAGCCAAGAGAAATACAGGAAATAAATTTGCCCATCACAAAGATTTTATGATCATGTGAATTTTGTGTCATGTTACAGGCCACATACTTTTCAGAACTGAACAAATTAAATATGTCAGGTATGTTCAAAAATTCATTAAAATTCAGTTAGCCCAGAATAAACTTGGGCAAGTAGGGAACTAATATTTTTCATTTACAAGACATAACAATGAGTGTGTTTGGGGAAAAAACCCTGTAACTTCACAGTATCACAGTATTACCAAGGTTGGAAGAGACCTTGGAGATCATCGAGTCCAACCTGTAACCCAACACCAACCCATTGTCTAAACCATGGCACTAAATGCCTCATCCAGCCTACTCTTAAACACCTCCAGGGATGGTGACTCCACCACCTCCCTGGGCAGACCATTCCAATGAGATCACTCTCTCTGTGAAAAACCTCTTCCTAACATTCAGTCTAAACCTCCCCTCGCATAGCTTAAGGCCATGTCCTCTTGTTCTGGTGTCATCAGCCTGAGAGAAGAGATCCTCACCCACCTGGCTGCAACCTCCCCTCAGGTAGTTGTAAACAGCAATGAGGTCACCTCTGAGCCTCCTCTTCTCCAGGCTGAACAACCCCAGTTCCTGTAGCTGCTCCCCATAGGGCTTGTCCTCCAGTCCTTTCACCATCCTTGTCACCCTTCTCTGGACCCTCTCAAGCAGCTCAACATCCTTCTTAAACTGGGGAGCCCAGAACTGGGCGCAGTACTCAAGATGTGGTCTGACCAGTGCCGAGTACAGGGGAAGGACAACCTCCCTAGTCTGACTGGCCACGCTGTTCCTAATACAGGCCAGGATGCCATTGGCCTTCTTAGCCACCTGGGCACACTGCTGGCTCATATTGAGTTTCCTGTCAATTGTTACTCCTAAATCACTTTTCATTTCACCACTCTCCAGCCACTCATCCCCCAGTCGATAGCGATGCATGGGGTTATTATGTCCAAAGTGAAGAACCAAATGTTTCGGAAGATGTTACCTGTTAGTAATTTCCTTTAAAATTTCTGCTCTGCTCCTCATAAGATCTATGGAAGGAGTCTGGATTTCTAGGGGTTTAGAAAAAAAGGAAGAATGACTAATACATGTAGCACGGTCTTGCACTTCTGAGTGCTACTTTTAGTATTAAGATTTATTTTTAAGTTACTTTACCAAACTGGGTAGTCACTAATTTTACTGATCAAAAAACAATTGAAAGTGGGAAAAGAACACTTCTTTTTTCTCTTTGCAAATTCTTTTTATTTCAGCATTTCTGTTCATTTGTTTGTTTTCTGTAACAAGACCGTTCTCAAAAGGATGTTTTCAGCTAGAAATATTTCTTTTTCTTTTTCTTTTGGAGAAATCCAGGGAGATACACAACCTTTCCAGTCATTTGCACTATTGATTCTCTGAAGAAAATGCTGGTATATAGCTGTGACTACTGTCACAGCTCAGACAAGTCTGACTTCTGATATCTGCTGATAAAGCACTAACTTCCCAGAAGAGATCACTGCTTAACATTACGCTGTGCATCATCTCATAGATTTTCAAAGTGCTGATTGAGCTCTCAGTATAATGAAGGGTTTTTCTTTAAAGTAAAATATGTTTTCAATTTAAAAAATAAGGAATAGATGAAAGGAGTATGTGCACTTAAGTTCTTTGGTATATGCTCTTCACTTTAAGTTGTTCAGAAAGCTTTGGGGTTTGTTGCCTAAATATGTTGCTCTAAGCAGAATTGAAGGCAGGTTGCAGTCAGGTGGGTGTGAATCTCTTCTCTCAGGCTGACAGCACCAGAACAAGAGGACATGGCCTCAGGCTACATCAGGGAAGGTTTAGGCTGGATGTTAGGAAGAGGTTTTTCACAGAGAGGGTGATCCCTCAGTGGAATGGTCTGCCATGGAAGATGGTGGAGTCACCATCTCTGGAGGTGTTTAAGAAAAGACTAGATGAGGAGCTTAGTGACATGGTCTAGATGATGGGAGGCTTGGATGGATGGAGCGTGGTGCCCATGGTTCCATGCTTGTGGGTTCAATCCCTGGGTGGGCGTTCGCTTGAGAGTTGGACTAGATGATCCTGTGGGTCCCTTCCAACTTAGAATAACCTGTGAACCTGTGAATTATGTGGAATCATAAGCCACTGCAATGGTGGCTGAGCCACCCTGACTCTCCATCAAGGAGGATTGCAGATCCAGTGCAAGGAGGAGAGTGGTTTGTTCAGGTCCTGCCAGTAAGAAGCACACAGCTATAGCACAATTTGGGAGAAGTGTACAGGATTCCATTGCTACTACTGTGGATGAACAGCCAAAGCTGCACACAGCTCCCACACATGCCGTAAGTAGAATCAAATGGCTCCTAAGCATGATCACTATTGACTGTACGCTTGTGTCAGCAGGAAATGAGAGTGACAAACCTTAAACACAGCTAAATGTTTCTACCAAGGATAAGAAAATGTTTAACATCAGCAAGGAAACAAATATTTTATGTATATTGGTCATCTCGCTTATTTCATTACCATGCTATGGAAACTGAAAGCCACATCTTCAGTAGAATTTCGATTCTCTGCAAATACAATTCTGAACGGTATAAAGCTGTGACATTCCCACTTCAGCCTTCACATGTACAAAATGAGTTACATTGGCTGCCCTCATGATGTTAAAAATAGAAAACCAAGAGAACTGTCCAACCATCTATTCTATTTCTGAGCCAAGGTAACATTTTAATTTGCTTAGGTTGTTTTTGTTCTTCTTCTTTTTCTTTTTTTTTAAATATAGTATATATTGAATGATCTGCCAAGAATGGCAATGTGATTTACATTTCTTTTGTCATACTTTTTAATTAAATAATTAATTCTACCAGTTAATGACCTAGATATGCTTGAACTTCTTGCTACAGGAAACAATTTGCATAAAATACTAAAATAAGAATTTTTTTATTCTTGAACCTGCACTGAAGTTACACTCACAGAAGTTACCACCCACAGAAAATCTTATCTAGTATACTGCAGAGGAACATCTACTCATCTAGGAAATAATCCAGACCCCATAAAATAACAAGCAAAAGTGCTTGTCCCTTGCCACTATTGCTATTTGTGAAAAAGCAAACTGGGAGAGACCCAGTAGTTGCAATCTGCTAGCTTTGAACTACCCACTCATTGCTATTCACACAATTACCAGCCAATATGTGCATTTTTATTTCTCATTTCTCCCTGGAACTCCTCTCTGGGCTGAATCATACCCACATGAAAGATGACTTTTCCAAGGCAGTAACATTTCAAAATTTAGTGTATGCATCAAACGTGGCTTACTTAGTTGATCACATTGCTTTTATGAACACTCTCTGAAGTATTGCAAGAAACAACCCCATCCTCTCTGCTGTTCCTATAGTCAGTAGATTCTCTGCAAACCACCTCATGGTGAAAAAAATAAAAAGGATTTGTTTAAAATGTACTTTTCGGGAAGTCTGCCAGCCTTCCTCAGCTATAGCAAAAATCTGATTCCATACATTCACTTACTTTATGGGCAAAATGAGCCACACAGTCTCAACTACACCATGAAGAAGATAATGGTTAAAAGGTTTTAGGCAATAGTGAAAATGCTTTGTAACTGGAACAACAATTCCAGTATTTTAAAAGAAATTAAACCCAAATGTTCCAGAAAGATAGAAATACAATAAGAAGTTCTTATAAATTCTAAACCAAGGTCTCAACTTTGACATAACTACTTGCACATCTCACTCGGACACTTGATTCTTCTATAGAGAGTTAAGAAAACAGTGACTGAAGGTCAGTCAGGCAGCATATTCCAAAACCAGAATATAATATTCCTCTCTGTTTTCACCCTTTTGAAGAATCCAGGCACTACTGTACAGTATTATTAGGCCTACTGTTGTACTATCCATGTTTTGGATTTAAAAACAAGAAGCAAATTAATAAAAACATAAATCTGAAAACAACAGTCGGATCCAAGATTATTCACTGTTATCCTGCTGACACACAGATTATTTGTTTTTAATTTCCACCCAGTGAGCTGAAAGCAGTATGCTCTTCCAGAATTTCTTACACACACATCTAGCATTCAGCAGCTCAACCCTCTGAGTGACTTTGCATTGCCATCTCTTGTTTTTGAAAATGCCTCTGCTGTGTGAAAAATAAATAGCCTCTCTCCTCTACAGCACTATTCACTTAACATTGTGGTGTTAAATAAATATTAATATAAGACTAGACTCAGGCTTTTTTATTATGGTACCTTACTCTGCAAATATTTCCATTCCCTAACAGAGCAAGGTATTCCTCTGCAGCAGGAAGGGAGGCAGAGCCTGGCCCAGCCCAGCATCGTTTACTTATCTTCCCTCAGCTCTACTTGGTCCGCTCAGGTGCAAACACAGAAATCTGCTGCCTCTGGGGAGGAGAGTGGAAGAAGACAGCCCTGAAAGACACCACACAGCTCCAGAGCACACTGACACCGAACAAATCAACACAAGTCTAGAACACAAGCCCTGTGAGGAGCAGCTGAGGGAGCTGGGATTGTTTAGCCTGGAGAAGAGAAGGCTCAGAGGAGACCTTATCACTCTCTACAACTACCTGAAAGGAGATTGCAGCCAGGTGGGGGCCGGTCTCTCCCAGGCAACCAGCGATAGAACAAGAAGACACAGTTATAAGCTCCGCCAGGAGAAGTTTAGACTAGACATTAGGAAGAAATTCTTCACAGAAAGAATGATTTGCCATTGGAATGGGCTGCCCGAGGAGGTAGTGGAGTCACCATTTCTGGAAGTGTTTAAAAAGAGACTGGATGTGGCACTTTCTGCCATGGTTTGTTGATGAGATGGTGTTAGGTAATAGGTTGGATTTGATGATTGCAAAGGTCTTTTCCAACCTAGTTAATTCTGTGATTCTATGATTCTATAATGACCACCACCACCCCACCCCACCCCTTTACTTTGTGGTCCTTAGAATAAAACATCAACTGTTATGCTGCTCTGTGCCATTTCTCCACAGTAAAAAAAATTCAAAGCTGCAGCTCCTATTGCTCTTGTTTTCTGCTGCTTGACTTCTGGTTTCTTTCATGATTGCTATTTACTATTTGTATTTTAATGTACAATGGATTGAAAAACTGTATTTTTTAAAAGAAAATGTTTCTATATATTTAACCATATGCCACATTTTATCTAATTCATATGCTGAATTTCTAATTGATTTTGTCTTCCTATATCATTGTAGTAACAAGATACCAGCAACTAAAAGCATTCTTTAAGTTCAGTCCATACAAAAGTTTCATATAAAAAAGAACATAATATTAATCTCTGTAACCCTCATTGAGAACTATTTTCAGATTTTCTCCTCCATTTTTATTACACTAACTGCTCTAGACTTTGCTGACCTTTTTTTTTTTTTTTAAACAGGGGGACTCTGGCTTGCCACTTTAAGCTTTTGGATATGCCTGTGTTTCTTTGCGATAGAGTTAATTTTCTTCACGGTGGCTAGTACAGGGCTGTGGTTTGGATTTGTGCTTAAAACAGGGATGTTTTTGTTATTAGTGGGCTGCACTTATACACAGTCAAGGTCTTTTCTGCTCCTCACATCACCCCACCAGTGAGCAGTGCACAAGGAACTGGGAGGGGACACAACCGGGACAGGTGAATCCAACTGACCTAAGAGACATCCCACATCATATGGCATAATGCCCAGCTTATAAAGCTGGGGAATGAAGACAGCAGGGCGGGGCATTCAGAGTCATGGCATTTGATTTCCTAAGTTACACATGATGGAGTCCTGCTTTCCTGCAAATGTCTGGAAACCTGCTTGCCCATGGAAGTGGGGAATGAATTCCTTCTATTGCTTTCTTGTGCATGCAGCTTTTGTACTTTTTGTATTACCTATTAGATTGTCTTTATCTCAATCCATTTCTCAGTTTTACCCTTCCAATTCTCTCTCCCATCACTCCATGGAGCAGGAGCAAATGAGTGGCTGTGTGGTGCTTGGCNTATTGCTTTCTTGTGAATGCAACTTTTTTATTTTTGTATTACCTATTAGATTGTCTTTATCTCAATCCATTTCTCAGTTTTACCCTTCCAGTTCTCTCTCCCATCACTCCATGGAGCAGGAGCAAGTGAGTGGCTGTGTGGTGCTTGGCTGCCAGCTGAGGTTAAAACACGACAGTGCTACATCATTGAACAAACTGTAAAAGGATAAAATGTGCCTTGCATTCACCCTACTTCCTTGGGGTTAATCATCTAGAAGCCCATTGTCGAAGATGTCCACTGACAGACCTACAGAGCACAACCATTTATCTATGTGTATCTAGAGTACTTTTCTTCTCAGTCAGGTTCCTCATACTTTTCTTCATTACAAAGAAAATGGAGCAGTAACAGCTTAACTAATCACTCATTATCAATCCTTGTATCACTTTTTCAAATGTTCAGCTTCCATGTACCTCCATAATGTTCTAAATGGATGAAGTCTGTTGAGTCACTAAAAAATTCTCACTACCCTTGGTATGTTTGTTGTTGCTATCCAAAACATAATTAAGCACCAGACCAGTTACTTTTCTGTGGAACAGATGTCATCATTTTTCTGTGTCGCCTATTTGTAAACTGAGTCTGAGAAAGGTCAGTTAACATTTCTCTGTAATCTCTGTTCATGATCCATGTCCACTTTGGGCCTCTGATTGTAGACAGGCAGAGAAGAAGCTGCAGATATGTTTCAGTTTCTCTGATAACAAGGTCCAAAACATCTCAAATCAGACAATCTAAGATTTGGTCATCCCAAAATCAGAAGTATCTGGCCATGAGTGTTCAGGTAATCTGTAAGAACACCACTACCATAGTAGGTAGGAGCTAAATAATGTATTCAACTGCGTAGGATTTCAGAGTTATCAAGAAAGCTCATATATCAGAGTTAATTAATACCGCAGAGCCACGGAGAAGTTTTGATGATTCTGCAGGTTAGCTATAAAAAGAGATTAAAGCTAAGCAAAGGGCCTGATGATGTACTTGTGGTTTCTGAAGTTGACAGTTTGTACCTAAGAAGACTAAAATTGCCTTGTGTCCATATTTGTCTGGAGTTTTGAGTAGCATTGCAGTAGAAATAAATAAATTAACGGGGGGTGGGGAAAGAAGAAAATATTTGAGCTGTGGGTTCTTTGTACTTAGTTTTTAACTTTCTAATAAGCAGTCAGACTGAAACTTTCAGAAGTAAACTAATGAATAACTTGAGTCCACAGTTAGCTGTTCAAACAGTCAGAAAAGGTATGAATACAAACCAGAACCAGCAAAAAACCCCAAAACTCTTGTATCAAGAACTGCACAAAGGCTGCAGGGGGACCAGCTCCTTCATATTCACAATCTCTCTGTATCTTGGATTTGGGTTAGAAGACGGTGTCCCACAGCTAGGGTGGAGAAAACCAACATGAACAATTTGACCTGGCTCCCAATGTGGAACAGGTGCAAATCCGATGGCCAAGAGGCTCCAAGGTAAAGCAAGGACTGAGAGAGTTGACTCAGTTCCTCAAAAGAGGAAGAAAACCAAACCCTGCTATCTGCCTTGCATAACCCAGAATAAAATTGTTTTACCATGGAAGTAAGCTCCTGAAAAGATCCTCAAAAGATGTACTTTGAATGAGGAAAAATCTTTCTTCTCAGAGTTGTTGGGGTTTTTTTCCTAATTGTATTATTTTGTGTTTTAATGGTTTAATTTAACCATTATGGAATGAAACACCTGACTCTGAAAATGTGAAAACAATTCTACAACCTCATTTTTTTTTCATCAAGCTTTATTAGTCAAATTCAGCATGAAGGTGTGAATGACAAGTAGTCTCACATCTGCCTTGATGGTGAGAGAAAGGAAGAGAAGAGAGGGAGCAAGCAGAATAAGGAAAGCATAAAGGTGCCTACAGAGAGCTATAAAATCATTAGTGTCATGTTAGAGGACAGGGAAGTGTTGCTCACCCCCTCTTCTGATAAAAGAATTAAGTAGTATCAAATGGTATTAGCAAGTTCAAACAAAGAAAGGCAGCTTTTCTCATGCAGCTGGCTACTAGCATTTAGATCTCCTTCCCATGATCCTTATGAATTTTTAAATTTTATCTTTAGGAAGACTCAAAAGGTACCAGGACAGAGTCATAGAGGGAACTACCCAAAGGATTATTAAATACAAACAGACTACTTTTGATTCTTTCCCCTGATTCGCTGGGTGCCAAGAAATTATTCCAAAAACCACTGTGACATTTTCATCCTGTAATTGTGCTGTCCCTAGGTAGTACTACTAGACACTGTCAAACATCAGACACCCAGTTAGATGGAGCAATCTCTTTACACTTGCACCTATGCTCTTAAGGAGGTTAAGTAAATATTTATTGTAAGATACCAACCCAGCAAGAGTCCCATAACTGTGTGTTACTATCTTGGACAATGCTTATTTCCCATTTCTCATTTATTTTTCACACAACTGATAGAAAAGCAGATATCTTCACCAAATAATTTCACCAGCTTTGCAAAACTGCACACCTCTTAGATGAAGGCAGTTTAGAAACCACAGCATTCAAATATATTCTCAAAAGATGTGCAAGTACAAGCACTCTCATTTATCAGGACAAACTGAATGACTGCATGCACAGCTCTGGAGCATAAATGCACCAAAGCCACACACACTAGTGCTTGCAGACAGAGTGGAATATGGTGTAATCCTGGAGCTAACTCCACCACTGAGTGTGAATTACAACATTGTACATCAGGTTTACATCAGGCCCAAATCTGTATATCTTTAAATGTTTTAGGGCAAATAGATATTTGCATATAATGTGTTCAGACACATTTGCATAACTATTACATCAGAAATTCAGCAGACTGAAAATATGCTTTGGACTTAATAAGAAAGAGCACATATTTCCTCAGAACTTAATAAAAGCTTTTTTAAAAGGTACCTATCATAAGACTCACACACATCAGTTTCAGAAACAGCATAAATTAAAAATTCCAAACAGCCTCAGTAAGGAAAGAAAGAATACAAAGTCAGAGATTTAGGCCTAACATACTTCATCTTGACATGCAAAATGGCTTCTATTATGTTGCTCTGTAATCTTGAAATTCTACTACAAATCTGAAACAGGGGCTGGAAGTAGGCAGTATATGTCCCTGCAAGCTCTTTGGACTTTACTCCAAACTTACTCGTTATGTGCAGCAGCAGAAGCCAGAAAGAGATGTGATTTATTCCCAACAGTTTGCAGATCTATTCATTCTTACTAAGCAAATGTATTCCTTGAAAAACTAAGTTTAAGTAGCAAAATCCTTCCTTACTTCAGTGTTTATAGACAAGGCACTGCCATCATACAAAGATCTGAGGGAAAAGCAGAAAGATGCTGCCACGGGCACAAAATTTATACAAGTTACGTATTGTTATTTGCACTACAAAAATAGAGGCTCAACATAACAATGAAAGATTACAGGAGCATCACATCATGATTTTCGATAGAGTAAGAATTTCTTAGTGTTCAATCAGATATCCTTACTATAATGAGAAAGAATGTAACACAAAGGCACAGAATCTCCCACTCTTCAGATGGACACACAAGGTTAGAAAGAAAATCGTATTTCCATTTTTGGTCTCTGTGACGTTGAGTACATGAGGTTCATGTAAGCCTAACAACTACCATTTACTGATTGCAAACATTTAGCAGGCATACTGAAAAACTCTTCATTGTAGCTCTGCAAAGACAACACCATGAAGGAGACTGTGTGAAAAGGAAAAGAGGGATGTTAGAACATTCCAGTATGTTGTATCGGAGCCTGTTATTATAGATACAGCTATAGGCACTTTCATACCCCAGAAAATGGTGATGAGTGGAAGCTCACTATGGGAAAACCCAGTCAGCCCTTACTCTTCTCCTGAGAGGCCCTTTGGGAAACAAGAGTACCACAGCTGGGAATAACACCGACCAAACAGTCTTTGGAAGTTCACAGGTCTGACACTGCTCCTCTAGGCAATTGATTTTCAACCTCACAGCAAGAATTTTTTTTTTAATCCTTTAGGGCGACACTGTCTGAGCTGTACTCAAACTTGGCAGGAGACTCTATTTCCAGCCAGCCCATAGAGAAACCTCTAAAGGACACAGTGCCCCACTTCATCTTGACGCCAGTCAAACTGCTACAACAGCACAAGGCACAAGTGAAATTAAATTGCAGTCACTCACTCTCTGAAACTTTACCATCAGATAAGTGACATCACCATGAATTAGTCACTGTGGATGTATATAATTAAGTCAAGGTCAATTGTCTCTGCATTGGGTTCTCTAGCTAAACGCAGGAGTGTGATTAAAATAAGATTTGGAAATTTTTATAATTCAATATTTCAAATTTTTTAGTGATGTGTCATTAAAAGACACATTTATACTGTGAAATAATGCCTACCAATTTAGGTCTATTTTCTAGGTTTCTACTTTCAAGAGGTATGAGGGCTTGCTGGAATTAGTACTGAACTGACAAGGTCTTCAGTCCAGTACTACCTTATAAAGATCCAAGGTCTAGCTTATAAAGAAGCCACCCCAGAAAGTGCCTGAGGACCTGGACTAGGAATCTGGCCATCTGGGGTTAGCACCTGGGTCTGTCAGAGATTGCCTCTATGAACTCAGGCAAATCATCTGATGTCAAGGGATGAAAAATAAGAAATATGAAGACTAAAATTATTAATAAGGTTATGTGACTTTTATGGGCAACTGGACCCTGACAGCCTTAGGAAATCCCACAAGGGACTGAGCTCCTTTGTAACTTCCAACCCTTCAGAGAGAGAGAGATTAATTCTCCATCACTGCAACAGGAATCCTGCATCCTCTGCCTTAACCTGTTTAGCTTCAGACAAGTATCTTTGACATGCTGACTGTTCCTTGCAGGATGCAATAAGCAAGTCAGAGGGTCTCAATCCGCTAAGGACATTTTATTGTTACTGAACTGAAATCATGAAATATCATCATCACAACCACTGCCCTCAGCCCACAGTGAAGGCACAGGTAAGCAGGACATTTCAGCACCTTGCAGTAGCACTCATCACTGCCCAAACTCAACTTTTTAAAAATGAAATCTGGACCTCGAATAGTGTCAAACAAGTAAATAGCCATCACTGCTATATTTTGTGTTCTGGGACAGATCTCTTCAAGTTAAAAAACAAAATAAGCTTATGCTGGTTGGCGTAGCAAAGTCAATTCATCTGCTCAGAAGTAGTCTGTGAGCAATACTTTGATCATCTCAGCTGTCTGACAGAGATTCTATCCCTTCCTCTCTGATGCTGAGCTTACTTATCCATGCCAATTCATTTTTAATTAGACTATAGACTGATACATTTTTTAATTATTGTAGACCACCAATGTAAATCCTCAATATCATGATCTTTTGTGATAAAAGCATATGTAATCTCAACTTTACACTGAATTCCCAAGGAATGTAAAACCTTGCTTAGTTTCCCCTTTTCTCCTCAGCTCCATAACTTCCAAGTATATGTTAAAATCATTTCAGCTCTGGGGGAAAACCCTCATAAATTCTTCTGTTCATTGGTATGGAATCAATTCATGCTGTAAAGGCAAACTGAACTCTCCCTCAAGGGAGAAGAGAGAGAGAGAGAAGGAGAGAGAGAGAGAGGAGGCATGTCAATCATGTTGCCAGATGCCCTAGACAGGAGACCCTACACTGAAAACACAATGCAAGAAACTGCCCAGAACCAGAGAAAACAAAAGAAACAGAGGAAAGGCAGCATGACCCACAGCTCACTGCAAGGCTCCACAGAGCCGGCAGACCACAGAGGGGGAAAAAGGCAGCAAGACATACCAAACCCTTTTCTTCTCATAGGAAAATTACAAGCAACAGTCAAATCAGTTTATTGCTGCCAAAAAGGGAGAGAACTCACTAACCTGCTTTCCACTCCAACTCTTTCCTCACCTCTGCTTCCCAGCCACCTTTTGTCCTTTGCTGATACCCGATGGTGCTCATTAGACTGGATTCCCATGACCCATCCTCTCTCTTTTTGCCATAAAGTCAGTGAACTGAATGTTCCTGCAGATAAGGTCTGAACAGTGTCTGAGTTTCCGGACACCAAGTAAGTGAGAGAAGTATGCAGCTAGAAAAAGGGAAGAGGAGACAGCAGAGATTCCTCGCTCTCAGCCACTGAGATCTACCAGATTCAGTCAAGACACCTCATGCAATTTTAAGTTAATTGAAACTACTCGAGCTTCTAGACTGTAAATTGTTTTTCAAAAGAAGAACAACTTGAGAAGCCCTCTGTGCAACTTTTTGCACTACATAGTGGTATGTTCCAGAATCAGACACAAGAGAATGCATTTTTAGAAGGTTGCAGCACTACTAGAGTGCACAAAAAACTATCCCTCTGAAAAAGAATACAGAAAATCTTCCTATAGTTGCAAAAGGTAATTCATTTGTCATTGTTCAGTGGAGATGCAAAGCTGGTTTTTATTGTGAATTACTGACATCTTTATTTCTATATATAGAGAAAAGCTCTATTTTTCTCAATACTCACAAAAATGAGACAGAGGGGCAGAAGGCCGGTCTGGATGAGCAAAGAGCTCCTGAAAGAACTAGGGGAGAAAAAGAGGATGTACAGCCTTTGGAAAAAGGGGGAGGTGAGTCAGGGCGTGTTTAAGGAAGTTGTTAAGTTGTGCAGGAGAAAAACCAGAGAGGCAAAAGCTCAGATGGAACTCAACCTAGCTGTTTTTGCCAAGGACAATAAGAAATGTTGCTATAAGTACATCAACAGTAAAAAGAAAGGCTGCAGCAACCTCCACTCCTTATTGGATGCAGAGGGTAATAGAGTAACCAAAGATGAGGAAAAGGCAGAAATACTTAATACATACTTTGCCTCTGTTTTTAACAGTAAGACAGACTGCCTGCAGGACAACTGGACCAGCAGGGTCATGGAAGGAGTTGGGGTGCAGTATAACCCCCTTGTAATCCGAGAGGAGGTAGTCAGAGACTTGCTGAGTGGCTTGGACCC
>WEKX01023409.1:128312-139890 GCA_013390025.1 Pitta sordida
AGTACTGTGTCCAGTTCTGGGCTCCCCAGTTTAAGAAGGATGTTGATCTGCTTGAGAGGGTCCAGAGAAGGGCGACAAGGATGGTGAAAGGACTGGAGGACAAGCCCTATGGGGAGCAACTACGGGAACTGGGGTTGTTCAGCCTGGAGAAGAGGAGGCTCAGGGGTGACCTCACTGCTGTTTACAACTACCAGCGGGGAGGTTGCCGACAGGTGGGTACGGACCTCTTCTTTCAGGCTGATGACACCAGAACGAGAGGGCACGGCCTCAAGCTACGCCAGGGGAGGTTTAGACTGAATGTAAGGAAGAGGTTTTTCACAGAGAGAGTGATCGCTCATTGGAATGGACTGCCAAGGGAGGTGGTGGAGTCGCCGTCCCTGGAGGTGTTTAAGAGAAGACTGGATGAGGAGCTCAATGACATGGTCTAGCTGGGGGATGTAGGGCTGGATGGTCCTGTGGGTCTCTCCTGGCTCGGAGTGGCCTGTGCGACTTTGAGGGATCTAGGTCTATGTTTACCACTCTGGGGTGTGCGTTCGGTCTCTGTATGGGTGTTAGATGGTGAGTTGGACTAGATGATCCTTGTGGGTCCCTTCCAAATCATAGTATTCTGTGATTTTGTGAAGAGCTCCTTACCTCTCCCGGAAAAGTGAAATGCTAACAGGGTAATAAGAATGCTAACAGGTCTCAAGCACTGAAGAAATCATCACAGCTAATGAAGAAGGACTGTTTTAGGAGAGGAAGGCAATTCAAAGAAGACTTCAAAGTGACTTCCTGCAGTTCCCAATACTATTAAGGGATGATAAAAAAGAAACTTGAGTAAAGATAAGGCAGATGAAACAAAGAGAGGGAAGATTAAAGAGCTACTAGGAATAGAAAAGACAGAAGTAAAAAGCAAAAAGAAAAGCGATTATCTAAATTTCTTAATGCACAAAGTTCCGGGAGATTTACTGAAAGAAGATGCGTCAGCCGTTCCAAGAGACAACACCACTGCTGTGCTTGCACAAGAACCAAACTCATGACAAGATGGAATTACCATTAGGAAGAGGACGGAGGAAGCACCCACAGGCTTTTTCCTGTTCGGCTCGGCTCGGCCAGTAGGTGTCACAGCAGTCAATGTTATCGGTGCACAGGGATTCCAGGCCACAGAGGTGTCTACTTTGGAGAATGCTAAATTACGGTACTTAAAATAATTCGGGTTTAATTAAAATTTAAAAAAGAAAGAAAGAAAGAAAGAAAGAAAAGGGGGGGAAAAGAAAGAAAATGAGTCATTAGTCTTTTCTATGACTTTCTATCAGGTATTTCAAGTATCCTTAAAGAGTTTGGAAAAAACGCAAACCAAACAGATTGCCAAACATGTCAGCAAATACCACAACTCTTACACCTGCACTTAGGGTTTTAGTGAGGCATTAAACACTCCGTGCTGGCACTGGTAAAAAGAATAGAGATGCTTACCTGCTTCCTCCCCAGGTGTATTAGCCAGCCTAACCAGCACACAAGGCTGAGGTTTGTTCCCAGACCTGCCTGGTCTGAGTACTACAACTAACAAAAGTCAGGCTGTCACAACATGGACATAAAGCCAGTGCAGTACAAGTTGCAGAAGCAAGATAATTTTAAATAATTGTAAAAAATTCTCTACTTCTAAAGAAATGCAAACAAATACATATAAGACAGTTCTCTGGGTTTAGCTTCTTTTTTCCTGGCTGAAAGGCTCCAGCAGCAAAACTTCAGGCTGAATGTTTTGCTACCCTTCCCCAGCACTAAGGGAAGCAGATGGGCTCTAATCATGCTCTGATATAGCAGAGAAGAAAAGCATATGATGGCATCCCCCATCATGAGTCTGCCTTTATGCTTGCCAGTCAGCTGTGCACATATAAAGCAATCATGACTTTGTTTGGCATTTCCTTTGCAACATATGGTGATTTACTATGCAGTTTCCAGCATGTATTGACACTGTTTTGAATTGCACTTAAATCTTTCTTTACTACACGCACAAACATAAATACATGTGTCTTATGTTTAGGGCCATGTCTACCTGATAGCAGAGGAGTCCTCAAAGACCAGGGATTTCAATGGGAGGAAAGACCTTTGTGTATTTTGGGGAAGACCACGGCAACTTTCTACAAAGCAAGACAGCTTTAAACAGACCACCTGTGCCCAGAAAACCCCCACTGCCTGGCTGAGCACACCGAATGGTTTCTGTTCATCAGCATCCAGTCCTGCTGTATCCCTTTCTGCCTAGTCCCACTGAGTAGTGGGTTGCATAATGATCCAAAAATAGATCACTAAAACATGAAAATTGTTAGACATACTTAATAATAACCCCCGCAGCTAAATTTTTCATAGCAGGCAATTGCCTGGCAGGTTACGCAATTTAGCATCCAAGATGTGAGTCAGAGCAAAAAAAGAGGGAAGCTATAAGAACATCAGTTAAAAAGCCACGCAGATTTCGGCAGTGATGTCAGTGCATTGCCAAGACACATCAACTGTGACAAATGGATCTTCAAAACCTGTGCAACTTTGGAACAAGTGACAGTTTTCTTTTCTCATCAGTAATTGAAGAGACCATCCAATAATTAATCTTCTCATGCAAGAAAATACACTTTTTTTTAAAGTATGAAGAAATTAAGTTAGATTTAGTAGAGTCTAGGATTTCACTCAAAGTTTGTAAAACCAAGAGAAATATCAAATAACATGTCCTGTGAAACACCAGGATTGCATTTTTTTAAAAAAAAACCAACAAAGGAAACTCACTGCATTGCCACAGTGTTGTCTGCTGGTCTTTACATAGTCATATTTGCAACACTCTAGAAATCCTTAAGAGAGGAGACATAGTTTGCCTTTTAAAGGACAGAAGCAACTTCAATAAACAACCCAAGTAAAGGGCTACTTCACTCCTAGGAAAATAACCATACTGCCCACAAGATGCATCCCATCAAGAAACGTATTTAGATGTAATATTAGATGGGGCTGTACTTCACTTTGCTTGTAAGAAGCTATTGCCATTTGCTGTTCTTGGTGCATAGGGTCCACCTTTTTAACACAGACACACTAAATAAACCAGTATTCTGAATATACATCTACTTCAAGGAAAAGATATGAGAAAGGATAAACTGTGTATGACAGATGTTCAGATGCTAATGGTTTTGTTCTATGTTTCACTAGGAGACGCTGGCATAACGTGGTGATAAAGGCAGAACGAGAGCCTGTGTAAACCTGAATAGAAAAAGTTAAAAAAAAAGTAAATATTTTAGTGGTACAAGAACTAAAACTAATCAGGTGAATACAGGTTATTAATAGCCTAAGAAAGAGCCTAAAAAAGTATCACATAAGAAAGACGTCTGCCTTTAAACATTTAATGTTACAGTGCATTAAGTAAGTCAGATAAGAAGCACTCATGATTACTCAAGGTGCTTCGGTGAGTGGCTCACTCACCCGAAGCTCTCACACTTCTGTGAAAAGCTGCTGACTACTGGCTTTAAGATCTGGGAAAACCTACTAGGGTCCAAGAATGCCATGAACAAGGGTGCTTGAAAGTATCACACTCAGTCATCAAAGCCTTGATTTCCAATAATGGTCTTAACAAAACAGTTAGATATGGGTTAAAATTAGACTATTGCTGTTTTCCAAGGCCCCTGCTCCAATCTCGCCTAATGCAGCACAGATGCAGATCCCCACTGAAAGGGGTGAGAAAACACTTTCTTGTTCTCCTCTAAACTACAAGCTTTCCAGAGCCTTGTAACTCAGGCTCTTACAATGTAACTCGCGCCAGGTTGTAGAGGAGAGATGTTCTCTGGAAAGCACACGTTTCAAGGGAAATCAAAGTGGGAGCTCCTGCCTGGGTGGCAGCAGTAGAATCATAATCAAGGAAATAAAAGGAGCTTGATGGCACCCTAACAAGCATGAGTCAATGTATTTCATGCTTGTCTGCCATCAGGAAAGGCAGAGACGCTCTACAAATGCCCAATAAAAAGAGCAGTTTAATTTCCAATGTCTAGCAAGCAGCTTGTTCCAAATCTGTTGTTTGCTTCATTGGAGTATAAAACAAAATCAAAATTAAATCATTTGTCTGTTTCTCTAAATTACTTAGGATGTGTAAAGGCAATTGAAGCCTTTTAATAGCAAACAAAGAATATTTATATTGCAAAACAATCATAAACAATTAATATTATGCTATTAAGGTGTTACTTTTTTCCTGCATTAAAGGCAAGTTGCAATATCAACACCTGTCGTGGTTTGACCCTGGCTGGATGCCAGAGGCCCACCCTAACTTCTCCTGAAGGAGAAAACTAAAAAAAAACAAACTGGAAAATAAAATAAAACTGGTCACAGGCAAAAGAAGCAAGGCAAAACTATAAATAAAGAACATAAAGGGTTTATTTTCTAACTAACAAGCTCAGAACTGCAAGGGAAGCATCATTTAGAAGGCAACCTTTCTCCCCCCACCCCTCCTTCTCTTACAATAGATGTAATATTCCCTTTTCCACCAGGAGAAAAAGGGGGAACACAGGGTAGGGGTAAACCAGGCAAGTTGGTATTTCTGATCAGATCCAGGGTAGGAACCATCTCTCTGCCCCTCCATAAAGTTCTCTCTCTCTCACAAGAGGGAAAGGTCTTTCATGACCCCTCCCAAGTGAGATCTCGACCTGAGGACGACAGTTCTTCTGAAAAANTAAATCATTTGTCTGTTTCTCTAAATTACTTAGGATGTGTAAAGGCAATTGAAGCCTTTTAATAGCAAACAAAGAATATTTATATTGCAAAACAATCTTAAACAATTAATATTATGCTATTAAGGTGTTACTTTTTTCCTGCATTAAAGGCAAGTTGCAATATCAACACCCTAAAAGGAAAAGGAAAAAAAAAAAAAGGACGTTTTCTAATGCAATGATGATTAATATGTCCTATCCAGGAATAGACAAATAATGGCTAACATTAACTTCCTTTACCTTACAAAGGTAGTTTGTCTAGCTTCTTATTCTTATTGTTGTATTAAAAAGCTTCTTCACATTCTACTCCTCTTTGCTCACTCTTTCCTGCAGAACTGATTCAGCTTTACAAAAGCAGAGAAACCTCTGGTTAAAGAAGGGTCAGGAATTTCTTCAACAGAAGTGTTTTCCACTGGTGTCAGATCAATTTCAGGAGGCTCCCAGACATAAGAACTTTTCCTATGTGTTTATTGTACAACTCCATGAATTACGAAATAGTCTGCACTGAACTGTACTAGATTTCAAAGCAAGAGTTTATGCTCTTAAAAATTAGCACTAGAAACCTCCAAAGAGCTCAGAAGAACAGTAATACTTTGTAAAAATCCCATTTTCTTCCAGATCAATTAACTTTGACCCTTCTGTGGTAAAATTACCAATATTCAGTGTCAAACCACCCTATCAGAATGTATTCCCATACTGCATATGTAAGATGGCCTCATCTTCTCTACTCCTACCCAGCCTGGTGTTTCCAGCAGGCTCTACCTGGTCTTCACGGCATCCCTGAGAGGGGACATACGGCCACAGAAACCACCATCCCTTGTCAGCTAAGGCAATTAAGTCTTTATTAACACAGTCTGTCCATACCATGCAGACTCCCACAACACAATGCAGTCTATTCAGGGGGTCCTGCCTAGCTCTGCTACCTGCCAGCACCACTTCAGGCCAGGTGAGGAAATTGAAGAAATCAGAACCAGGAAAGATCCAGATCTCTGAGATGTCAGAGACCTGACCTGACTCCTTAGGCTTATCAGAGGCTGTACATTAAAAATCAACCACCACTGACCTCTAGGTGCTTTTCCCAGCAGACCTGTTTGCTCATATGGAGCAGAACAAACCTTCTCCCCCAGTTCCTCAGACTCTTGGCTTCAGCACTTTCTCCTGAGAAGGTGTTCTCACAACTCAGAATACAGCATGGCTCACAGAGAATGAGATGTACCAGCTGCCTGAACAGACACAGCTGGCCCAGTCACCTTCTGCTGGTGAGCCGAACAGAGCAAATCACACATGCAGAGTAAATCTCAAAGGAAAACATGACCTGGCATCATGCTCAGGCAGGGGTAGGCAGAGTGCATGGAGTGTAGAGGCAGTCTCAGCACATCCCAAGCATACACACAGTTGCTAAGTGAGTATGGGTAGTCTGAGCAACACACAGTTGGCAACCACCCAGCAACCATGGAGCAGCAGTTTGATCACATGTTTTTTCTCTAAGGTGGGAGGGCTGCACGATGCAAGTGTTATATGTATTCTGGTCCTTAAAGCAGCTTTGTCGCTCATGTCCACATGGGAGGAGGAGGAGCAGCAGGATCAATCATGCATCATTTGGGTTACCATGTGGAATTAAGATTGGTTTTGATGATCACCATGGCAGAGGTCTCAGCAGCATGACCTGCCCAGTGGGAGAGACAGGCTCCATATCCACAACGCTTTTGAAGCAGCATTTTTTACAACAAGTGTGCTAAAACACTGAAACAGATTTCCCAGTGAGATGGTGGATGCCCCATCCCTGGAAATATTCAAGATGTTTAAGAAAAGACTGGATGAGGAACTCATTGACATGGTCTAGATAATGGGATGATGGGATGGGGAGTTAGGTTATTAAAAGAAAAAAAAAAAAGATGACACGACCCTGAGATTATCTCAGATAGATAAAACATGGTGTTCATGGCACCAGGGTTATGGGTTCAGTCTCTGTATGGGCATTCACTTGGGAGTTGGACTCAATGATCCTTGTGGGTCCCTTCCAACTCAGAATATTCTGTAATTCTATAATGGGACTTTGAGCACCTTGATCTAGTTGAAGAGGCTCCTTTAAAAGCCCTTTCCATCACACACTATTCTATGATTCTGTGTCGGGTACCCCTGGTCCAAGGAAGATTTGTGGTACCAGCAAGACATGATGCAGCATGTACCACAATCGTCTCTCAGACTTTCTAGAAGGCACTGTGTTGGTAGGGTTAGACAACAGCACTAGAGCAACCTTGGATACTAGGTCATCCAGACAATTGAAAAAGCACCTCAAGTGCTGTAATGTCACTAGAAGATGCTCCTGACTTCTTCATCTCCTTCTGCTGGTTGTTTTAATAGTATTCCTCAGGGATCATGAGAGAGTAGATGTTGCTATATTGCAGCTTCTGTTGTCAGGAAGGGATGGGAGATAGGCTGTCAAATGGTGCCATCTGAAGGGTTTCTTTAAGGGTCAGCTAGGGGGAAAGCTGGTACAACAATTTGAGGTTACCCATTATTGTTTTAATTGTGTCCACCACACTGAGCTGTCTCTGTCCCCAATCATGAACTGCTGTCCTATAGCCTTGTGGATCACAGCACCAGCTGTTCCCCTCATCCAACTTTTTTTTTTCACTCATCTCCATGGAGAGATACTAGATGCTCCACTCCTCTCCAGCCTCTTTCTTTGTTTAACTTGCTTATCTATTGAGAGGCTCTCTCGGTACATGCAGCATTCAACAAGGGAAGAGGGACAAGCCTGTATTCCAAGTACCATTTTGCTAGTCTCTCTCAACAATCTTGTCCTTGTTTTTGCCCACTCCGTTGCTTCCTTTAGCACATCTGTATATACTACCAAATGTTCACAGGGTGGCTTATGTTTCCAAGCAGGTACAAGACCTTTTGCAAGACTACAGTACAAAATGAGAGTTTGCTTCTCCACTACACCAGGTATAATTCAACATACTACACTACATGCTACAGACCTTCAAAGGTCTTCTACACAGTGTAGAGCATACAACTAGAAAAACCTGGCTCCATTCTCACTGTCACTGAGAACCACTGTACAATACAGCAAGTCACTGAATCCTCTACATTTTCGTTTCCCTTCACATAAGGACAATAAATTATTAAATATGTTACAAAAAAAAAAAGAAAGAAAGAAATAGAGTCCCATATGAAATCTTTGGATGAAGTGCTCCATTTGTACATCTTAAAATGTTCAGTAAGGAGATTTCAACATGTAATAAAATGCCAATATTATTAAAGGCAATCTGGTAGGGGCCTAATAATTCTACAAAGTGTGCTTTTCTGGAAAGCTCTCTGAAGAGAATGATGGGGCTTGGAAAATCTTACTGATTGGAAAATGTGGTGAAACAAGTAATATACAATATTTAATGATAGGTTTTCAGAGAGCATACTAAGAAACACCTGACAGTATTTTTGAAGTTACTCCTTCACTCACAAACAAATATGCTAGATATAAAAACAACAGAGCAATTACAAATCAAACTTGCATAAATTTTGGAAATACATTACAAACCAGAAGCCACAAGTTTTTCAAACTCCTTTTATGGCTGTATCTATGCTGCAGGATGGTCTGGGTACGAATGATGAAGGTCACTTACAAACTGTTTTGATTGTCACACACAAATGACCATTTGCAAGGTTGCTGAGAAAGGCCATCATAATGCTTTTAAGTTAAGGGATATAACTGATTCCAAATAAAATCCCAAATAAAAGCTTTTAATTATTACTTTTTACATTCACTCCAAAGAATTTCTCGCTGGATTAAATGCAAATCTCCTCTTTTGGAAAGGGTACAGGATAATCACGGACAGCATGTAAGCCACTGAAACTTCTACTCTCTGAGCAACTTGAAAAATGCAGACTAGGAAAATCAAGAGTTAATGTTTCCAGACTATACAGAATTTCTAATAACAAAGCCAATATCCATTTGTAGAGCTAACACTATTTTATTCCTCTGCTATTGCTTTGCATCTTAACAGGAGCAAAGGTTACAGCATCCTCATATTTCCACTCTAATCTAAACCATTTGATCAAGTATGTGATAGAAGTTGACAACAATTTTGTTTTCATTAATCAAGATAATAACTGGCCATAAATAACATCTTTCCAGTTACTGTGAGGTAACAGCAAAACCCTGAAAACAAACAAATTGCACATCCCCCCAATTAGAGGAAGACTGCAAAATGCATCACTTCTGCAGCAGTACAAAGAATGGTGGAGTCAGCATGACAGGGAAATTTTTTACAAAAAACAAGGCATCAACCATGAAGACAAGCAGCACAGATGTATCTATTCTGGTCAAACTGGGCATACTACTGGCCCTTTATAAAGAGTAACATCCTAAGACTTTGTGGGTATTTTGGAGGGTTGGAGGGTTGAGGGGGTTTTTTAAAGAATCAAGGTAATAAAGAAGGTTCCAAAAGGGGAACATAATTCTGCACTTTCACACAAACACAATGCTTACAAAATACGTATCATCAAATGAGTTACAAAATTATTGTGGCAGAAATTTTCTTGGATCATCTTCTCTGATGTCAGCTGTGTAAATGAATAATGAAAAAGTTTTGTTGTGTGGTATATTTATTACAGAGCATATGGGAGAAATGACAGTCCATGAAGTGGATCAGAATGGTGGAAGCAAATCCTCAAAAATTTTGAGATGGAAGCATAGTACTTTTAGATGAATTGCAGGGCAAGGCCTGGTTGGGGAGTGCTGGGGAACTGGTGTAGATGGGGTTTGCCAAAGCCCTGAAAACTTGGAACAGTGCACGTATGGAGTGCTCTTTCTGTATTAGGAAAAATCCCCAGGAGATGGTGACAAAATTAAGAAACACGTAAGTATATGATAATAAAAGCACATACTATTCAAGTCCAAATGCTACTTTAAATGGGTGTTGGGTTTTTACACAGAAAAGGCTGTACTAATTAAAAATTGATTTAACAGACTTAGCTCCTGATAAAAATCTAGTTTATGCAGTCTCACCGCTGCATAGAGCAACAATAGGTTTGGACCTGTGGTTACTGAAGGCATCCAGCTGCACAGATGTTTGTGGACAGTGCAATTCCCACTCCAAGTCCTGTATAGACAGCATTTTGGGACACAGAGCAGCCACTCTCCACTGTGTGCTCCTGCTTCAGTTGAGGGAGATATTACTGAACACACTGTATCTATATGTGTCTTTATATGCCCATATATATATATATATACATATATATATTTATACACACATGAACAGAAGATGATTAAGTTCACACCTTATTTTGTAACATGAGAAAATGAATGGGAACCAAAAATAAATAATATTGACAGGGCTTTCAACTGGAGTTGAGTGTGAGACCCCTCTGCAGTCTGCTAATTTAGAATAATTACCCTAAAACACTTAGTACGTTCATTTGAATAGGGATTTAATATTCTACATCAGTGTCAGGCACCACATTTCTGTTTTAAAATCTGAATCCAAGCAGGTGTTTGACATAGCAGTGTGCTTCCTTTTGAGGAAGGAATCATACAGTTTGAAGAAAAATCCAGTGCTGCCTGCAAAAATAATACCACATTAAGAGGGGCTGATTTGTAATCCTACTCTCAATGTATTTCTCAAAGTAAGTTCTTACACCAAGCCACAGACCAAAACAGTACTCTCCTTAACACTTTAGCTGAGGCAATAGTCCGTAGCTACAGTTCTAGCAGGCAATTGGCAAGGTGCCCAATCAGGTTTTGTTTGCAATTGTTTCATTCCCATGCTGGTAAAGTGCACGGGATTTCAAACTCAAAAACTTTCACAAGGCCACACCTAGTAGTTACTCCACTTCACATCCAGCAAACAAACACTTCAATGTCACTCTGGAGTGGGCAGTAGCCTGTAAAGCAGGTTGACATTAGACACTGTATTACCTGGGTGACTCCCTCACAGCAGGCTTGAGACTAAGGAATGTGGTACACTCCTGTCTACATTCGCCCAGTAAGATACTTGTTGAAAAGCCATGAAAACGCTGATTCTTGGGAGAAACATCAGTTGTTTAAACATATAAGTTGGTTTAACACGAATACAGTGGGCACCTCCCAGTGTTCACAGATCAAGCTGGGAAACTGCTCTGTTTCGCACATAATCTTAAAAGTGTTTGTTGCATTTAAGATGTGATACTTGTTTCATGCCCATCATTGTGCATAGCAAATAGAGTCCTTGGAGGAATTGTGAACACCTGGCTCAGGTACATAGAGAGAGAAAGGACGTCCTTTGTCTCGTTCTCAAATAAAGGTCTCAACATGTAAGCAAGAAAACAGAGGACCTGTAGGTAGAGTTTGGTCTGGAACCAGGACAACAAAGTCTCTACACAACACTAGCAGCAATCTCCATAATTTTATCTTTTGGTTGTTTGGGTTTTTTCAATAGGCGGCAGTTATTTCAGCATTCACTGGGAGCTGAAGAAAGAATCAATCCAATCACCTAGATCGATTGGAAGTTTCATTGCTCAAGGATGCAGTTTTGCTATTGTAACTCAGCTTTCATATTGCAGAGCTATCTACATTCCTTCTCCTTCATGGAGTGCCTTGAATGGATTGAGTGTTTGGATCTGCAGTCCTGTGAGTTCAGCTTTTAGTGACCATAGAGAAGACCAGAAGTTCAAAGCTGTTATGCCAGGAAATCATGTGCTTATAATAAATTTGTCCTGGACCCAACTCCTTCCCACACACAGAGATAATTTTTAGAATTGAAAAAAAATATACAGGAGGGTATTAATTCAGTTTTCTGTCTTTGATTTAATTAGTAGTACTCCACAGTGTATGAAGCACCAGGTTATATCAGAAAATACAGTAAACCCTCAGTACTCTGCAGTTGTTA